>JAESUZ010002271.1:0-255942 GCA_017311185.1 Proteles cristata cristata | reverse complement strand
TTTTATTTATTTCTAGGAGAGAGAGAGACAGCATGAGCAGGTGAGGGTCAGAGAGAGAGGGAGTTACAGACTGTGAAACAGGCTCCAGGCTCTGAGCTGGCAGTCAGCACAGAGCTCGACGCAGGGCTCGAACCCACGAACCGCGAGATCATGACCTAAGCGAAAGTCGGATGCTTAACCGACTAAGCCACCCAGGGGCCCCTTTAACTAATAGACTTTAAATAAAAATTTGCAAAAAAAAAAAAAATCCAAAGCTCACCTCATTTTCCATCCCTATTCTTCCAATTGTTGATTTCTTCAAATTGCATCTTTATACATCATGTGTCCAAAATGTAAATTAATATATTGTTCAATGCATTAGTATCTAAAAACATGTAGAAAACAAAATGTGCAGCTTAAATTCAAAATAATATTTGTTTTTAGACTAATAATTGTTTTTGTGTAAACAAAATCTGGAGTTATACATCATTGTTATAATACAAACTTATATTTGCCCATGTATTTACATTTACTAAGATACTTATTTTTTAATGTAGACTTTGAGTTATTGTTTAGTATGTCTTCATTTCAATCTGCAGGACTTCTTTAACATTTCTTGCAGAGCATGTAGAGGACAGTTTTCTCAGGTATAGATGGAATCCTTGGTTGACTGTTTTCCTTTCCTTTTTTTGTTAGATTTTATTTGAGAGAAGGGCACCTGGGTGGCTCAGTCAGTTAGGCTTCCGACATTGGCTCAGGTCATGATCTCAGTTCATGGGTTTGAGCCCCACGTCAGGCTCTCTGCTGATAGCTCAGAGCCTGGAGTCTGCTTCAGATTCTGTTTCACTCTCTGTACCTCCCCTGCTTGTGCTCTGTCTCCCTCTCTCTCTCTCTCTCAAAATAAATAAATACACTTAAAAAAATAAATTTTATTTGAGAGCGAGATAGAAGATTTAAGGCAGGCTCTGTGCTGTCAGCAGAGAGCCCGATGCAGAGTTCAATGTCGTGAATGGTGAGATCATGACCCGAGTTGAAGTCAGACACTTAACCAACTGAGTCAGCCAGGAACTCCTGGCCTCCAAACTTTTTTAAAAAATGTTTTATTTATTTCTGAGAGAGAGAGAGAGAGAGAGAGAGACAGCGCGAGCAGGGGAGGGTCAGAGAGAGAGGGAGATACAGAATCTGAAACAGGCTCCAGGCTCTGAGCTAGGTGTCAGCACAGAGCCCGATGCGGGGCTCGAACCCACAAACCGTGAGATCATGACTTGAGCCAAAGTCAGACGCTTAACCGACTGAGCCACCCAGGCGCCCCTGGCCTCCAAATTTTTTGACAAGAAATCTTCTGGTAATCTTATTGTGGACTTCTTGTTTGTGATGAGTCACAATTCTCTTCCTGCTTTCAAAATATTATTGTTGCCTTTTGAAAGTTTGATTATAATGTGTTTAGGTGTGGGTCTCTTTGAGTTCATCCTTTAGGAGTTGCATTTCTCACATGTTTATACATTATTTCATCAGATTTATTAAATTTTTGGCTATTATTCCTTCAAATATTCTCTCTGACCCTTTCTCTCTCCCTCTCTGTCTTCTGGGACTCCAACAATGCATTTGTTGGTCTGCTTGATGATGCCCACAGTTGCTTTAGGCTCTATTCACTTTTCTTTAATTTTTTTCTCAGAGTCAGTATTCTCATTTAGTGATTCTTTCTTCTGCCTGCTCAAATCTTTGAATAAGTCTAGTAAATTTTTCATTTCAAGCATTGTGTTTTTCAGTTCCAGAATTTCTTTTTTTAGTATCTTTTTAGGTTTATTTATTGGTATTTCCACTTTGTTAACACATTTTTTTTTCTTGACTTTTCCCACATCTTTAGTTCTTTAGATAGTTGTCTTTCTCAAGTAGATCTGCCAGCAAGTTTTCTTTGGGGATAGTTTCTGTTTATTTATTTTTTTGTTTTGTTTTTAATGAGCCATACTGTTCTATTTCTTTCTATGACTTGTTATTTTTGTTGTCGTTGTTGAAAACTAGACATTTGAATCTAATAATGTGGTAACTCCAGAAATCTGATTCTTTCCCATCCCCAGAGTTTGCCGGTTTTTTTTTTTTTTTTTATCTGTTGCCCAATCTGTTCTTTTTTTTTTTTTTTTTTAATTTTTTTGTTTTATTTCTGAGAGAGCTCAGAGAGAGAGAGAGGCAGCGGAAGCAGGGGAGAGTCAGAGAAAGAGGCAGACACAGAATCTGAAACAGGCTTCAGGCTCTGAGCTGGCTGTCAGCACAGAGCCCAACGTGGGGCTCGAACCCACAAACTGTGAGATCATGACCTGAGCCGAAGTCGGACGCTTAACCGACTGAGCCATCCAGGCGCCCCCCAATCTGTTGTTCTGACTGTGCTTAAGATCAGACAGAAGTAGGGGCGCCTGGGTGGCTTAGTCGGTTAAGCGTCCGACTTTCGCTTAGGTCATGATCTCGCGGTTCGTGGGTTCGAGCCCCGCGTCGGGCTCTGTGCTGACAGCTAGCTCAGATCCTGGAGCCTGTTTCAGATTCTGTTTCTCCCTCTCTCTCTGACCCTCCCCTGCTCACGCTGTCTCTCTCTCTCTCTCTCTCTCTCCTAGAAATAAATAAAACATTAAAAAAAAAAAAGATCAGACAGAAGTATAAACTTAAGATATTTTCTGGTCTTTTCTGAGCTTTCACCCACCCCACCCCCCTGGCATGTGTGGTGACATTATAAATTCCCCTGTATATGCAGTTGCTTTTAAATGTCCTAGTTTTTAATATGTCTCCAAAAATGGAAAAAGAAAAAGACAAAAGGCAGGGGAAAGATGCTGGCCCTTTACAATCCTTAGAAGTTACTTCTGCCTGGGGCGCCTGGGTGGCTCAGTCGGTTGAGTATCCACGTTCGGCTCAGGTCATGATCTCACCGATCGTGGGTTTGAGCAGCGTGTCCGGCTCTGTGCTGACAGCTAGCTCAGAACCTGGAGCTTGCTTCAGATTCTGTGTCTCCCTCTCTCTCTGACCCTCCCCTGCTCATGCTCTCAATCTCTCTCTCTCTCTCTCTCTCTCTCAGAAATAAATAAAGCATTTTTAAAATTTTAAGAAATTACTTCTGCCAGAGGGAAATGAACATGCAACAGTGAATGCCTTCCTCTTTGTCTGCATTTCTGAGAGCAGAAGCAGCACTGATCAGAGCACAATCCTCAATGTTTGGAGGACAAGTTTCTTCTTCCCCACTCTTGCTCCTGCAAGATGTGTGCAAGCTGCTCTAGGAGCACATGTACAGTTGTCTGCCATGTGGCTGGGGGTGGGGGATGAGTAGGTACTCTGTGCTAAAAGCTGAAATTGACCAAAATTAACCATAGTTTACTGCCCAAGCTTTCCTTCTGGAAGTTACAAGCCTTCAATAGACTCCGGAGTTCCAAAATAGCTACATCAGGGGATTCTGTCAGTGCAATTGTCTTGACTCTGTGGAGATTCGAATTCCTGGTGCTTTCTACTCTGCCATCTTCCCACTGTGTTTGTTAAGAGTTTTTAACTTGTATGAGGTACTGAATTTTATCAAATGCCTTTTCTACAACTGTTCATAATCTTGATATTTCTTTTTTAAAAATCTATTATGTGATAAACCACATCCCACAATTTTAAGCCAACTTTGCATTTCTGAGATAAACTCTTTTTGATCAAGGTAATAGTTGTTGTTTTTTCCTGCAACAAAGTTTATTGATTCCACTTGGCCCATGGTTTGGGAGAAGGCTCCAAGATGGTTAAAAAGATGCATACTGCATCTTCAGGGAGAGGAACAGGCCCTGGCACCAGGGAGATGCTAGAGGGGCCCCTCAAAGACTTCTGGGCCTCAGAGGCTCCTAGTCATGCTTGAAGGTGAGCTTTTTGAAGACATTCTTACCCAACCAAGTCTGAGGTTGGTCAGGTGGCTGCCCATCTTTCTGATGAGTTTTGCCTCCTCATCTACGAAGTTGTTCTCCAGGAAGTCACAGAGACGGTAGTCTGCATGGGTAGAACTCAGGGCATGCATAGTCAAAAGGGCTTGGTTAAGGTTCTCCAGAACGAGGGCGGCTTCTGTGGCATCTAGGGTTGTTGTTGTTGTTGTTTTTTTTTTAATGTTTTTATTTATTTTTTTTTAATTTCAGGTTTTTATTTATTTATTTTATTTTTTAATAGTTTATTGTCAAGTTGGTTTCCATGTAACACCCAGTGCTCATCCCCAAAATGTTTTATTTATTCTTGAGAGAGAGAGGGAGAGAGAGACAGAAACAGAGCATGAGCAAGGGAGGGGCAGAGTAAGAGAGGGACACAGAATCCAAAGCAGGCTCCAGGCTCTGAACTGTCAGCATAGAGCCTGACATGGGGCTCAAACTCACAAGCTGTGAGATCATGACCTAAGTCGAAGTCAAATGCCCAGGTGCCCCTGAGCCACCCAGACGCCCCTGTGGCATCTAGGATTTTACCCCACTCATCTTGAGATAGATTCTGTATATCCTGGGAGAGTGTATGGCTGCTTGCTGAGCTTATTTTTCATCTTTAAGAGATACTCAGTGCCCTTGCACTTCTCAATTTGTGAAAGAAGTGTCTACACCCTACAGAGCCCACTCATTGTGGTAAAAATAGAACCCCAGAGAGGTAGATATGGAACCCTACAGGTGCATATTGACCAGGTGGTTGATGGCAGCCATCACCTTGGTGGAATAATTCTGATGAATCTGGGAGCTCATGGTTGATTGGTAATATGGAGCTAAGCTCAAAATAAAG
The DNA here is from genome assembly GCA_017311185.1 of Proteles cristata cristata. Taxonomy (NCBI): domain Eukaryota; kingdom Metazoa; phylum Chordata; class Mammalia; order Carnivora; family Hyaenidae; genus Proteles; species Proteles cristata. Next base: position 251,205 of record JAESUZ010002271.1, on the reverse strand, counting down.
TGTTGGCTGGTCCCAGAGGCAGGAGGTGGCTGAGAAGATGGCTTCAAAGGTTCAAACTGGAAAAAAATTTGGTGAGTGGTCGGTCAGAGGCTGGTAGAAGGGACATTCCTGGGTCTGTTCTAACAGACTGGGTCTCCAAACAGTGTTGAAGCAAGAGATAGATCTGTAAGATCTCCAGGTGTACTGCCAAGGTACCAGTTTTTGAGTGCTATATTCAAGTTTCTAAAATTTGCATGGGATTTTGAATTTATGTTTGTGAGTGAGCTTATTTTGTAAGTCATTTGGGTTTGGTATCAAGGTTTTACCACCCCCATAAATCAAGCTCCTTTTTTAAATGTTTATTTTTGAGAGAGAGAGAGAGGGAGAGAGAGAGAGAGCACAAGTGGGGAAGGGGCCGAGAGAGAAGTAGACAGAGGATCCAAGGCAGGCTCCATGATGACAACAGAAAGCCCAATACAGAGGTTAAACAGGACTAAGATCTGAGTCAAGATGGATGCTTAACCAACTGAGCCACCCAGGTGCCTCATCAAGCTTTTTTTTTTTTTTTTAAAGGTAATGTATTTATTTTGAGAGAGAGATAGAGAGAGAGAGAGAGAGAGAGAGAGAGAGAGAAAATGCTTGAGTGAGGAAGAGGCAGAGAGAGGAAAAGAGAGAATCCCAAGCAGGCTGTGTACTGTAAGCCTGATGTGGGGCTCAGTCTCATGAACTATGAGATCAAGAGTTAGACACCTAATCTACTGAGCTACCCAGGCATCCCTAAATCAAAGATCTTTTTACATGCTCTGGAGAGGTAATGCGACTGCAGAGTTCTGTCATCTGATTCTGTCATCTGACCTATTCAGCTGACTTTAAAACCATCTGGACCTGGTGCTTTCTATGTGGAAAGATTTTAACTTCTTATTCAATTTTGTATTCAATTTTTAAAAATTGTTATGAGGAAATTTGGGCCATCTGTTAATTAAGTTTTTCATTTTGAGTGTAACATACATAAAAAATGCCCAGTTTGAGTTACAACTTGATGAATTTTTGTGGTAAACATATGCATAAAACATTCATCCAAATCAGCCATTCATGTCCCCATGTGGGTGTTTTATCAAATTTGACTACATCTATTGAAATGATTATGTTTTCTCTTTTATTCTGTTAATGTGGTAAAATAGTATAAGTGACTTTCAAATGATAGAACAACCTTGCATTTCTGGGATCAATGCAATTTGGACATTCTCTTACTCTTTAAATATATTGCCAGATTTGATTTGCCAATATTTCCTTTAAGATATTTGCATCTATACTTATGAGAAAATTAAGCTGTAATTTTCCATTTTCAAAATGTCCTTTTCAGGTTTGGGAATCAAGATTATGACAGTTTCATAAAACAAGTTGCTGCATCTATGTGTCAGTTTATTGCTTTCAACTGCAAGGAATTGATCATCAGTTTAGTAGTGGCTTAAAAAGCCACATAATTATGATGTCACATTAGAGAGAGTAGTGAGGGAGATGGTTGGAGGGCTGATTTGGGGCTCATCATTGTCATCTAGGATGCAAACTCTTTCCATCTTTCTGCCATCTTCATCCTGTTGACTCTTTGTCTTCAGGCTTATTGCCTCAGGGTTACAAGATGGCTGCCAAAGCTCCAGGCCATACTATCTCATCACATTATCTTGTTCAAAGTGGAAAGCCAAGTGGAAAGCCTGAGAGGTGAGATAATAGATAGATGGATAGGTAGGTAGATAGATAGACAGACAGATAGATAGATAGATAGATAGATAGATAGATAGATAGATAGATAGATAATCTTGGCCTCTCCTTTTTATCTCAGAGGAAAAATGTCTTCCTTCAAAATCAACGGAGGATAACTCCTAATGACTCATTGTATGGGTCATATGCCCATACATGAAACAAGCACTACTGAAGGAATTGCGTTCCAAAGTCTGCTTCTGACAAGTTATGACTCCCTGCCAGCCCTCCCTGCTCCTCTTTAGGGTTGGGTCACTGTTGTCCAAATACCAGTGAGATTTGTTGGCCATGAAACGGAGAAATATCTGTTGACTAACTTTATTTGATACACTTGTGTCCAAGAAATTTAGTAGGTTGGTAACTGTCCATAGAGGAGCATTGGCCCATGTTTTAAGAACTGATTTGTGCCTATGAACTGGACTTCCATACAGAAAAGGATGGAGAAACTTATGACTATGAGGAAATATAGAGCATGCATGCTGAGCAAACATATGTAACATACGTCCCATATTCACTTGCAGTGGACACTTAGCATCGCACCAAGGCAAAATTCAGTCCCTGGTGTGAGGAGGTAATCTTAGGACAATGAGAAGGGGCTGTGGGCATTTTCTGAGAGCCTGTATGAATCGGATGGGTTCTAGAGCTTCTTATCGCAGGTAAGAAATGCAGGACTTTGCTCGTTCCTAACCTGGAACCATATCAGTTAATCTTGAGTCCAGCCTTCTGCAGAGACAGCTAATGGGCTTCTTGTGGGGTCTGAAAAGACACAACAGCTGATGATGGTGACACAGTTTTCTGACAAACTTTAAATTTTCTTCTAGTCAACCTCAATAACCCTGTGGGGCACAATTTCACTTCCGCATTGGACTCTGGCTGGGTCAGCGTCTGCTGTCCAGTCCTGCACGGGGCCATCAGAATAATCTGTTTCCTCTTCTCTCCGCTGATGATTCTAGTCAAGAGCTCACAGTGCTTATTATATCAAGTCCATATTTCTCGTTCAGTTTGAGCTCTGCGCATAAGCAATGCTGATAATGTCCAGAAGAGAATGTGCATGTAAAGAAATGAGGCTCTTTTGCTCTTCAAAAAAGCAATAAATAATATATAATGCTTTAAGTAGATTGCTAACAATAAAATTAAGTTGATAGTTCGCATGTGTGCTTTTTTTTTTTTTTTTAATGTTTTATTTATTTCTAGGAGAGAGAGAGACAGCATGAGCAGGGGAGGGTCAGAGAGAGAGGGAGTCACAGACTGAAACAGGCTCCAGGCTCCGAGCTGGCAGTCAGCACAGAGCCCGACGCTGGGCTCGAACCCACGAACCGCGAGATCATGACCCGAGCGAAAGTCGGACGCTTAACCGACTAAGCCACCCAGGCGCCCCACGTGTGCTTTGATTCATAATTGTTGACTACTTATAATGAGATTGATTATGAAATACAGATGGCAAGGAGTGGGATAGAGAACTTCAGTCTGGCTGACGCCCTTCCCAGAACTCCCCACATGTGGGGCTTTGTAACACTGTGCAGGTGCACAAGCGGTTCCCTTGGCCCTTGGCCCCCCAAGGTGTTGACTCTGCTGCACAAACATGGCTTCATACTTGTGCACATCATTGGTCTGTAAACAGGACATGGTGGGGACTGTCCATTTTCATTTCTGGTACAAAAAATCGGAATCTTTGAGGTTTTTTGTGCATCTCATTATTAACGACAGATAATGGCTTCACAATGCTGTGTCTAGCATCAAAGGCCAAGGGCAGCGGCCTTCCCCATGTTCCAAGTCAGGTGGTGTTTACCACTAAGTTTCTCATTTCTCTCTTTCTTGTTCTCACTCTCTCTCTCCCCCTTCTCTTCCTCTCTTTTAAAATAACTTTATTGATGTATAATTACGTACCATACAGTTCACTTATTTACAATTCTTCTTTTATATATTACATTATTTTAAAAAAATAGTAAAAAATATATAACATATATTTGCCATTTTAAACATTTTAAGTGTACAATTCAGTGACATTAATTTTTTTTTTACAAATAGTTTATTGTCAAATTAGTTTCCACATAACACCCAGTGCTCATCCCACAAGTGTCCTCCTCCATGCCCATCCCTCCTCCCCCCCATATCCATCAGTCCTCAGTTTTTGTCAGCATTCAAGAGTCTCTCATGGTTTGCCTCTCTCCCTTTCCCCACCATTTCCCCCCTTCTTCTCCCCATTGGTCCCCTGTTAAGTTCCTCCTAATCCTCCTATACGTGCAAACATATGATATTTGTCCTTCTCTGCCTGACTTGTTTCACTAAGCATAACACCCTCAAGGTCCATCCATGTTGCTACACATGGCCAGATTTCATTGTTTCTCATTGTCATGTAGTATTCCATGGTATAGATAAACCACCTCTTCTTGATCCATTCATCTGTTGATGGACACTTAGGCTCTTTCCAGGTTTTAGCTATTGTGGAGAGTGCTGCTATGAACATTGGGGTACATGTGCTCCTATGCATCAGCATTTCTGTATCCCTTGGGTAAATTCCTAGCAGTGCTATTGCTGGGTCAGTGACATTAATTACATTCACAATGTTATGCAACTATTAGCACTGCCTATTCCAACAATTCTTTCATCATCTCAAACAGAAATTCTGTAACCACTCAGCAGTGACTCTCCACTCTCTTTCCCCCAGCCCCTGGCAACTGTCATCTATTTTCTATCTCTACAAACCTGCCTACTCTAGATGAATCATATAAGTAGAATCATAAAATATGTGTCCCTTTGTGTCTGGCTTATTTCACTTAGCATTGTGTTTTTGAGGTTCATATATGTTGTAGGATGTATCAAATCCCAGTCTTTTTGTGGCTTAATAATATTAAATACCACATTTTGTTCTAGTGATAGGTTGTTTCCAGTTTTCAGTTATTGCGAATAATGCTTCTGTGAACAGGGAGGCACAAATGTCTGCTTGAATCCACGTTTTCAATTCTTTCCCACAAATACTCATGAGCGGAGTTGCTGGATTACATGTAATTCTATTTTTATTTCTCTGAGGAATTGCCAGGCTGCTTTCTGCAGCAGCTGTGCCATCTTACATTCTCACCAGCAATGGGAAAGGTTCCAGTTTCCCCACATTCCCACTAACACTTGTTATTTTCTTTTTTAAAAATTTAATAGCTAATAATAATAGCTATCCTAATGGGCGTGAAATGATATCTCATTGTGGTTTTCATTTACATTTCTCTAATGATTTAATGATGTTGAGCATCTTTTCATGTGTCTATTGATTTTTGTGTATTTTCTTTGAAGCGATGTCTATTCAAATCCTTCCATTAAAAAAATTCCTTTTTTTTCGTTAAGTTGTAGGAGTTCTTTATATATATATTGGATATTAATCTCTTATGAGGCATGTAATTTGCAAACATTTTTCTCCCATTTTGTGAGGTGACCTTTTATTTTGTTGATAATCCCTTTGATGCAGAAAAGGTTTTAGTTTTGATTAAGTACAATCTAGTGATATGTTGCTGTCCTTAGGTTACTTGTGTTTTTGGTGTCATATCTAAGAAATTGTCATGAAGTCCAATGTCATGAAGATTTCCCCTGAAGTTTTCCTCTAAGGATTTTATAGTTCTGGTTGTTACATTTGGATCATGAATCTATTTTGAGTTAATTTTTGTAGATTGTATGAGGTGAGAGTCCCACTTCATTCTCTTGTACATGGATACCATGCCAAGTGATGATCACTGTTCATCTTTGACAGGTAGGAAAGAGAAGATGTGGAGAGTCATATGCTCTGGGGCTTAGTGAATCTTTGTGCAGTTTTTCATTCAATCTGAGCCTGGCTAGCACCTAGTTTGATTCTAGTTGTGTGGAGTCATGTGTCAAAACCTATTCTATGCTTTCATCACCTACATGTTTTCTGTCTCCATTCAAGTTGCCCCCAGACTCCAGGGCTCATGGCTGTAGGATTGGGTAAAGTCCTGGATACCAACATGCTTGTCCTTAAAAACGTGTTGCTGGTAGAGAAATGGAGCTCAGCAGCTTCCAGAGGTTGGGATTGGGGGTGAAGCTGTCCCCAAAATGGCAGCATGAGGGAGTTTTGGGGGTGATGAGACTGTTCTGAATCTTGATTTTTGTGTTGATTCTATGACTGTATACATTTTCTCACACTTATAGAATTGTATTCCAAAGCAATGACTTTTACTGTATATTAATGTAAAACAGAAATTAGATAGCAATGGTGCAGTTGAGAGGCAGCAGAGCATGGGAAGAGAGTGCCCCCTGGGGGCAGATGGCCTGGGTTCAAGTCTAGGCTCCCCTGCTTCCCAGCTTCCTGACCTTGGTGACCACTGAGTACTGTGTCTCCTGTTCTGTGAAAGAAAGATGGTGGTCGTTATCGCATAGAGCTGGATTAAGGATTAATTATGTGTGGTCATATAAAGTTCATAGGTCAGGTTGGTGTGTCATGTAAGGGACTGTTATCATCACATGCATCTTCAGATCCCAAGGTAAGATATCTGTCTGTGGGGAAAGAAGATGATGCGGTGAAGATTTCTAGCCCTTGTACTCTATTGTTGTTCGACTTTATTTGTCCATGTCACACTGTACCACATTTGAGTGGGATGCTCTGTGTCACCCATGGCATCTCTCATGTCCTGGACTTGTGGCCTGCGGAGGCAGCTGTGCTGCTCTGGACTGTCCCTCCTGAGCCCTGGTGGTGGCAGGAGGCTAATGACCCTGACCCCCAGCCCTTGCTGCCTCAGCCCCATGGCCCCACGTAGGTGGGACTGTTTCTGGACGTCAGTGCTGCTTTTCTTATAGCGTAACCTGTTTTGCTGATCATTGGTCACAAGGAAGAGGGAACGAGGCAAAGGAGGTGAGAGTGGTCACCTCGACTTGAAAAAGGTTCACTCTGCTTTATGCTATCCCAGGTGCTGTACAGTCCAAGGAAAGAAAATGCAACCTGTTCTGGCTTGACAGGAGCTGTTCCTTATGGATTTTCATGAGTAAAGGTCAGGAAGCCAGAATCCACAACCTGTTGGGTGTGTCTGTGGTGTTCTTTCCAGATACCTCTTCTCAGATTTACTCTCTCCCTTTGGGCTGGGGCCTCTCTGGGTCCTTTCAGGCATGCTCACCCCTGTCTGCCTGTATTTTGGGATGAGGCTCCCCACCCTGTTTCATCTACCAACGCATTTCCATCTGCTTTCTGTCTCTCAGAAATTGATTGAAATCTCATGCCTGCTCACTGATGGTCTGCTTCCAATTCTTTTTGTGGTAACAAGTTTATACTCCATTTTAAATTTATTTTCTGGATTGGAAGGGAGGAGACACAAGCATGTGTGGTAAGACTGGGACCAGAATGGTCTTCTTAAAAGGCAAATATACATGGGAGTCAGGAAGCCAGGTAGTCATTATATTCTAGCATGAATGATGCTGATCAGTGTCTTTGAAAGGGCATTTTAGAGCCTGGAGAGCTAGAGAGGGCCAGCTGTGTCTGAAAAGGAAGTTAGGAGGCAGTGTGAGGGCCATGGAGGAAAATGCTGAGAAAATGCTGGGAGGTGGAGGTGGCATTGGTGCAGGAGCGGCAGATGAGACCCAGGATTACCTTGTAAATGAGACCCAGAGCTTCCTTCATTTTCAATGGGACATTTAGGGGCAGCCTTGCACTGTTGGGACAGCATTTGAAGGTATTATAGAGGAGCTTTTGGCCAGACATCAAGGCATTTTTTTTTTCTCCTTGCCCCTCTCTATTCTGGCCTAAGACTCCTGGCCAGTCAGAGTCTCCTCTCAGTCTGGCCCACGCACGTTTTTGGCCCCATATTTCCTTCAGCCCACAAGGCCGTGTTGTCAATTTGGATCCTCAGAGCCTGGGGATCATGGCTCTCCTGGTGGCCCTGGAGACTGAATCTCCCTTTTCCCAATGTGCTCTGCTTCGCTCTGTGGTCCTGGCTGCATAAGCCTCTGTGGGGGGTCATTTGGGCCCTGTGCACTCCAGTGAGTTGTTAATTTTATTTCAATCCTCTGTGTGCTGCCAGCAGGACAGGAGAATAGCCATCCGTGCCACACAGACCCCTGCTACGGGAGCCACAGATGCTGTTGATGCCACATGGCTGTTGACCATAGAAGCCCTGCAGGTATTTATTTGGCCTGGGTGGCCACCATCTCCCCTCACTTTGCTTTCCATGGTGGCAGTTGGTGGCGTCTCTACTTCCTTCCTTGCCCAGGCCAAGCACAGGCTTTGCTGAGCCCCAACAGCACACAGTACCCTCCACCTCTTCCCCATGCTGGCTCAGGTACTGGATGCCCCCACAGCACTGGGACAGCTGTTCTTATACCCAAATGCCCTGGACCCCACTCAGCTTCATGCCAGCTCTCACTAGAGAGGGACAAGAGAGAAGTCAAGTGGGGGCCCAGCCCCAAGCTGAAAGGTTCACCCTCTGCCAGTAGGCGGTAGGAGTAGCCAGGTCTTTCTGGTCTGAATGGCTGGGGCTGGCTGCCAACCCCCTGCCCCCACAGTGTGGATTACTAGACAAAAGAAGCCAAGGTCACCATACTGCTCTCTCCCACTGGGCTCCCCAGGCCACAATGTGGCCTAGGCCTGAGCACTCATCCCCAGGAACAGGAAGTTGCCCACCTCTGCTAGACCTCAGAGGAACTTGACCTCAATTGCTGTGCCTTGCTGGGGGGTAAATTTCATGTTATGTGAATTATAGATCAATAAAAAGTTGTTTCAGAAAAATATATTTTTTTAATTTATTTCTATGAGAGAGAGAGAGAGACAGCGTGAGCAGCGGAAGGTCAGAGAGAGGGAGTCACAGACTGAAACAGGCTCCAGGCTCTGAGCTGGCAGTCAGCACAGAGCCTGACGCGGGGCTCAAACCCACGAACTGCGAGATCATGACCTAAGCGAAAGTCGGACGCTTAACCGACTAAGCCACCCAGGCGCCCCCAGAAAGATATTTTTTAAAATGAGTTGTAAGATACCTGTTGTATGAACTGGGTATTAGAATCCAGTGCCTCTCTACTGGGAGGGTGTAAACTGGGAAGACTTCTTCAGGCACAGTTGTGAACAAAGGCTGCCATTTGTGCATGGGTTTCTCTGCAGGAAGGTGAGCTAAAGGTGTAGCTTATGCTGACACCCAAGTGGACCTTCTCTCTCCAATTCAAGTATGAATCTTGGGACCAGTTTGCTCAGCCAAGTCTGCTGGGTGGGGTGAGGAGGTGAGGGAAAGGATGAGAAGGACAGGAAGCAGGCAGGAAAGCTCATGGCCCTACAAGGGTGGTGATGTTTTTTTTCAATTTTTAAGGTTTATTTATTTTTAAGAGAGAGAGGGACAGAAAAAGTGAGAGAGAGAGTGAGAGAGAGGCAGAGAGAGGGAGACACAGAATCCGAAGCAGGCTCCAGGCCCTGGGTTGTCAGCACAAAGCCTCACGAACCTGAGCTGAAGTCAGACATTTAAGCTACTGAGCCACTAAGGCACCCCAAGGGTGGTGATTTTGAAGACATGGTGGCTCTGTCCTTTGGTAAATGAGGTCTAGCAAATGCCTGACTCAGTTGGTAAGATCAGCAGTTCCTTCTCTGTATGGGGAACTGGGGGGCAGTGGGTGTTTGGTGGAACCAAGAGCCACAGTGGAGCAGAAGCCCGGGGTCAGGTGAGACTCACTACAGGCAGAGCCACAGCCACTATCCCCTGGGAGAACATAGTTGGCAAGATCTAGATTGGGCATTAGCATCCCAGAGTGGCCTGAAGTTGAGGGTACAACTTCTACCCAAAGGAGAGGAGAAATGCTGGGCAGGGGTACAAGGAAGGAGCCTGGGATAGATTGGCTGCCACCATGGGGAGAGGGGAAAGCGGTGCTACAGATTTGGGGACATGCTCTGTGGTAGTCTGTAACATGGGGGCCCCCAGTGAAGGAAGCTTGCTGGTATACATGGCTTGTGTGGTACCCTCCCCTGTGACTTGCTTTAACCAATAAATTGCAGAGGAAATGACACCACAGCAGTTCCAGGCTTAAGCTACAAAGGGGCCTCTGCTTTCGTGCTCAGAGAACCCTGATTCCAGTGGAGGAAGTGAGGTCCAGCTGTCTCAACATCCAGCTGAGATCCAGCCCCCAGCCATACAAATGACCACTGGTGAGGCCAGCAGGAAAGCCTACCTCAGCACACAGAACCATGAGCAATGAAACCATGGTTTAAAGTCACTGAGTTTTGGGCTTGCTAGACCTGCCCACTCCATGTATGCCTCTCTGACTCCTGACTGGTGGGCAGAGGCAGCTTGTCTTCCTGCTGCTTTGGATGGGACTGTCCCAGGCCCTGGGAGGGGGTGATGCCGCAGGTAGAATCAGTGAGAAGCCAGCTGGAAGGGTGCCTGCAGAAACTACTTGAGCTCAAACTGCATCCCTGGGATGGGGCTGCTGTGCCCATGATGTCCAGGGAGGGTGCAGCTTCCCAGGTGAGCTAATATGACACATGCCAGATGACCCCTTAAAGATCAGCTGACTTTTTCCCCCAGACTGTGGCCCAATCTACAGTCGTCCAAAGAGCAGTGCCAATGTTACCTGTCACAGGCATGGTATGTGGCATCCTGTTCCTCACTGAATCAGCATCAAGCACAGTGTCTGACACAGACCCTCACCCCATGGTCTGTCCCCTTCCCAGAGGTGACTTCTGTTGGAAGATACATCTTTCAATCTGCCTTTTCTCCAACTCCCCTTTCTGAGCAACAAAAATGAGATTACACTCTTCTGCAATTTGCCTTTGTCCACTTCATAGCATACTGTCTAAATCTTTCCATGTTTATATAAGGGTCAATCCCATCCTTTTTTTTTTTAAACATCTTTATTGAAATATAACTGGCATATGATAAACTGCACATATTTAATATATATGCAATCTCATTTTAAAAATCACCTCAACCATTTAAAAGTGTATGGTAAGTATTTGGCATTATTGACTATATCTGTTTATCTATTCCTATTTTATTAACTTATTCTCTTCCTTCCATTTTTTACATTTATCTGTGGTTGTCAACTCCCTAAGTGGGAGGCTTAGCTAATACTCCCCTAAACATTTAAGGCATAAGCTTTCTTATAAGTGTCACTGTGTCTGCATGATGCAGGACTTGCTCTGCAGTATTTTTGTTATTATTCAATTATTAAGTGATTTATTATGTCCATGATGATGTCTTCTTGGACTTATTACTTCTTTTCTCCATGAGTAATTTAGAAGATGTTTTCTAAAATTTCCAAACATATGGTGTTGTTGTGGATATCTTTTTTTCAATTTTTATAACAATAAGGATGCATATTCTGAATGTACAAAAATCATCTCCAAGCTATAAAGAATCCAACAGAGAAATAAACAGTGGGTTTGAACTGATAACTCCAAGAAGTGGAAGCTAGTACACATATGGACAAGTAGTTAACTTTGTGGGTCATCATGTAATATGAATAAACTCTCAAGAAATAAATTCATCCATCTGATTTGCAGCAATAAGTGATAAATACAAAGTATTGACCGGGTGTAGGGAAATGAAAATTCTTTTTCTTTAATTTGTTTATTTAAATTCAAGTTAGTTAACATACAGTCTAGTATTGGTTTCAGGAGTAGAACCCAGTGAGTCATCACTTATATACAACACCGAATGCTCATCCCAATAAGTGCCCTCCTTAATGCCCATCATGCAGTAAATCTCATCCCCACACCCTTCTCCCCTCCAGTAACTCAGTTTGTTATCTGTATTTAAGAGTCTTTGATGGTTTGCCTTCCTCTCTGTTTTTACCTTATTTTGCTTCTTTTCCCTTATATTCATCTGTTTTGTTTCTTAACTTCAACATATGAGTGAAATCATATGATATTTGTCTTTCTCTGATTGACTTATTTCACAAGGCATAATACATTCTAGTACCACCCATGTTGTCGCAAATGGCAAGATTTCATTGTTTTTGATCACTGAGTAATATGCCATTGTATATGTATACCATATCTTCTTTATCCATTCGTCAGTTGATGGACTTTTGGGGAAATGGAAATTCTTACACATGATTGTTGAGGTTAGTACAAATGTTTAGAGATCGTTGTGGCAATCTGAACTAATTCATTGACTCATGTGTTATTTAAAAGTGTATTATTTCTGCCAATTTCTTCACTGGATTGTTTGTTTTTTGGGTGTGGAGTTTGGTGAGTTCCTTATAGATTTTGGATACTACCCTTTATGTGATATGTCATTTGCAACTATCTTTTCCCATTCCATCGGTTGCTTATTAGTTTTATGGATTGTTTACTTTGCCATGCAGAAGCCTTTAATCTTGATGAGGTCCCAATAGTTCATTTTTGCTCTTGATTCTCTTGCCTTTGGGGATGTGTCAAGGAAGAAATTGCTGCGGTTGAAGTCAAGGAGGTTGTTTCCTGCTTTCTCCTCTAGGGTTTTGATGGTTTCCTGTCTCACATTCAGGTCCTTTATCCATTTTGAGTTCATTTTTGTGTATGGTGTGAGAAAATGATCTAGTTTCATTCTTCTGCATGTTGCTGTCCAGTTCCCCCAACACCATCTGTTAAAGAATTATATTTTTTCCATTAGATACTCTTTCCTGCTTTGTCAAAGATTAATTGACCATACACTTGTGGGTCCAATTCTGAGCTCTCTATCATATTCCATTGGTCTATGTGTCTGTTTTTGTGCCAATACCATACTGTCTTGATGATGACAGCTTTGTAGTAGAGGCTAAAGTCTAGGATGGTGGTGTCTCTTGTTTTGATTTTCTTCTTCAATATGACTTTGACTATTTGGCGTCTTTTGTGGTTCTATACAAATTTTAGAATAGTTTGCTCTAGTTTTGAGAAGAAAGCTGGTGCAATTTTGATTGGGATTACATTGAATATGTAGATTGCAATGGGTATTATTGACACTTAAAACAATATTTGTTCTTCTTATTCATGAGCATGGGATGTTTTTCCATTTCTTTGTGTCTTCTTCAATTTCCTTCATAAGTTTTCTATAGTTTTCATCATACCGATCCTTTACATCTTTGGTTAGGTTTATTCCTATGTATTTTATGTTTTTTTTTTCTTTTTGGTGTGTGTATGCAATTGTGAATGCAATTTAGTGTGTGAATCAATTGTGATTGATTTCTTGATTTCTCTTTCTGTTGCTTCATTATTGGTGTATAAAAAATGCAACTGATTTCTGTACGTTGATTTTGTACCCTGCAACTTTGCTGAATTCATGGATCAGTTCTAGTAGGCTTCTGGTGGAGTCTGTTGGGTTTTCTATGTAGAGTATCATGTGTCTGCAAAAAGTGAAAGTTCAACTTCTTTGCCAATTCTGATGCCTTTTATTTCCTTTTGTTGTCTGATGGTTGATGCTGGGACTTCCAGCACTATGTTAAACAACAGTGGTGAGAGTGGGCATCCCTGTCGTGTTCCTGATCTCAGGGGGAAAGTTCTCAGTTTTTCCTCATTAAGGATGATGTTAGCTGAGGGCTTCTCATAGATGGCTTTTATAATGTTCAAGTAAGTTCCTTCATCCCGACTTTCTCAAGGGTCTTTATTAAGAAGGGATGCTATATTTTGTCAAATGCTTTTTCTGCATCTATCGACAGGATCATATGGTTTTTATCTTTTCTTTTGCTGATATGATGTATCATATTGATTGATTTGCAAATATTGAACCAACCCTGTAACCCAAGAATGAATCCCACGTGATCTTGGTGGATAATTCTTTTTTATGTGCTGTTGTAATATGATGTGCAAGTATTTTGTTGAGGATTTTTGCACCCATATTCATCAAGGAAATTGGCCTGTAGTTTACTTGTTTTGCTGGGTCTCTGTCTGGCTTGAGAATCAAAGTGATGCTGGCTTCATAAAATGAGTCTGGAAGTTTTCCTTCGCTTTCTATTTTTTGGAATAGCTTGAGAAGAATGGGTATTAACTGTGACTTAAATGTCTGGTAGAATTTTTCAAAAAGCCCACTCTTGGTTTCATTGATCTATTCAACTGTTTTTTGGTGTCTATATTGTTTATTTCTGCCCTGTTTTTTTTTTTTTTAATTTCTCTTCTCCTACTGGGTTTGGGATGCTCTTGTTGCTCTCCCTCTAGTTCCTTTCGGTGTGCTGTTAGATTTTTCACTTAAGCTTTTTCTAATTTCTTGAAGTAGGTCTGGAGTGCAACGTACTTTTCTCTTAGGACTGCCTTTGCCACACCCCATAGAGTTTGGATTGTTGTATTTTCGTTTTCATTTGTTTCCATATATTTTTAAATTTCTTCTCTAATTGCCTGATTAGCCCATTCATTCTTTAGTAGGGTGTTCGTTAACTTCCATATTTTTTCTTTGGAGAAGACTTCTTCCGTTTTGTCTTGGTTAGCTTTCTATCTCTTGTTTTTTCTGAAAGCTTGTTATACACTCTGCCCCTGCGTGTGCTGCTGTACCAAAGAAGGCTCTTTGACTGCCCAGGGCCTTTCCATTCAGAAAGTGTTCTTTGAATAGTGTCTCTTGATCTCTTTTGTTGAGACCTTGGTTATTTTATTTTCTGACTGGTAGTGGTATTTGAGAATCTCCACCATGTGTACTTTGGTTTGTTTCTTGAGGTAGCCCTGGAAAAAGGAAAACAGACAGACAAACACACAGGGAACAAGACACACAAACACAGAGAAAATCCAACAAACATGCAATCCAAAGGGGAAAAAGAAGAAGAAAAAAAGGAAGGGACACATACCAAAAAAAAAAAAAAAAAGAGAGAGAGAGAGAGGAAGGAGGGAAGACAAAGAATAAAATTAAAAATACATAAAAAAGAAAAAAGAAGAAAAAAGAAAAAAAAACTCAAAAGACAAAGGACAGTCCAAAGCATAGAACTAGAATTTCCAGCTACAAATAAAGAGCTGGTTGTATTTTGTGCTGAAGGAAGAGCATATACAAAGAGAGAAAAGACTGGGCAGGGAAGAAGCGAAATTGGAAATGAAATCAGCAGGTAGAAAGACTAAGAGAGGAATATGTTTGGAGAGGAGGCGAAAGAAATGACGATAATGCTACTCAAAGAAACTATATAGTCTGATTACTCCAGGGAGTGAGAGAAATAGGTAGCAGTGGAGGTAGAATATACATCTAAAGAATGGATTAAATGTGACTGTTTAAGAAAGCCAATGACCAGAATTAATCAGGGCAGCGCATCCATGTTGGTCTTGCCCCAGCTCCATTAAAAAAAAAAAAAAGGCAGCTCTCTAGTGGGGATGGGCGTGGTTTGGTCCAGTGCGGCCCACCAGTATCCTGCCTTGGTGGTTGTGGAGAGAAAAGTGGTGGCGCCCCAGTCCCTTCTCGAATCAAGCGTTGCAATTCACTCTTTTGTGTCTGATCTCGCTGTGTCAGGGGCGTAGCCAAGGTGGGCTGTGCTCTATATTCCAAGCCAGGCCTCCTTTCCAGATTTTAGTCCGTGCACCCCATTGATATTGCCCAAAATATAAACTCACAGGTCAGTCCCTCAGAGGAGTTTCAAGCTTCTCTCCCCACTGCAGGTACAGTCGAGCCAGAAGCACAAAGACGCGGCCGCCGTGCGTCCCCTCCAGGTCTAGCTGGCGAGTGGGGCGCAGTTTCCCTGGTAGTCTTCTGGGATGAGTGTGTCCCACTCAGGGGCAGCTGGACAGCAGAAAGCCGGATTTCTGTGTCCTGAGCGGAGGTTTTTCCATTCTCCAGTGACAGGGACAGTGTCTTGAGCAGTTTCGGCCACTCTTTCTTTTTTTCCCCTGGACTCACCGCAGCTCCCCACAAAGGGGGATCCCCCCGCTTCTCTCTGTGTCTCTGGTCCCGGCCTGATTTTATCTTCCCCAGTTAGCACTCACGGTATAAAGTTTTCTCAGCAGACTCCGTCTCCTTTTCCTCCCAAACTCCTGGATTCTGTAAGGGTTCCTATGGCTTCAGGCCTTCTCCGTTTGAGAGATGGGGGCGAGTGAGATGTACAGAGCTCCCTACTTCTATGCCATCTTGCTTCTCCACTCTGTTTGTTTTTCTATATGGATGACCTATCCATTGATGGCAGTGGAGCATTAAATTCCCTACTATTACTGTATTACTGTCAATTTCTCCCTTTATATCTGTTAATACTTATGGTATATATTTAAGTGCTCCTATTTATAATTTTCATAGTCTCTTGTTGGATTGATTATTTTACCATTATGTAATGTCCTTCTTTGACTCATTATAGTCTTTGCTTTAAAGTCTATTTTGTATGATGTAATTATTGCTACCCGAGGTATGATTTTTTTTTCATTTCTGTATGCATGGAATATATTTTTCCATCCCTTCACTTTCAGTCTGTATGTATTTGAGGTGTCTCTTGTATTCAGTATATATTTGGGTCATGTTTTTTATTCATTCAGTCACCCTATGTCTTTGAGTGGAGCATTCAGATAATTTATTTTTAATTTTATTTTACTGTTTTTTATTATTTAATTTATATTTTTAATTTACATCCAAGTTAGTTAGCATATAGTGCAACAATGATTTCAGGAGTAGATTCCTTAATGACCCTTACCCATTTAGCCCATCTCCCTTCCCACAACCCCTCCAAAAACCCTCTGCTTGTTCTCCATATTTAAGAGTCTCTTATGTTTTGTCCCTGTCCTTGTTTTATATTATTTTTGCTTCTCTTCCCTTATGTTTATCTGTTTTGTATCTTAAAGGCCTCATACGAGTGAAGTCATATGATATTCATCTTTCTGTGACTAATTTCGTTTAGCATAATACCCTCTAATCCATCCACGAAGTTGCAAGTGGCAAGATTTCATTCTTTTTGATTGCCAAGTAATACTCCATTGTATTTAATTACCATATCTTCTTTATTCATTCATCCATCGATGGACATTTGGGCTTTTTCCATACTTTGGCTGTTGCTCATAGTGCTGCTATAAATATTGGGGTGCATATGCCTCTTTAAAACAGCATACCTGTATCCTTTGGATAAATACCTTATAGTGCAATTGTCATATTTTTAATTTTTTGAGGAACCCCCACATTGTTTTCCAGAATGACTGCATCAGTTTGCATTCCCATAAACAGTGCAAAAGAGATCCTCTTTCTTCACTTCCTCACCAATATCTGTCGTTCCCTGAGTCATTAATGTTAGCCATTTTGATAGGTGTGAGGTGGTATCTCATTGTGGTTTGGATTTGTATTTCCCCGATGATGAGTGATGTTCAGCATTTTTTTCTGTGTTGGTGGCCATCTTGATGTCTTCTTTGAAGAAGTGTCTATTCATCTCTTTTGCTCATTTCTTCACTGGATTATTTGTTTTTTGGATATTGCATTTGATAAGTGTTTTATAGATTTTGGATACTAACTCTTTATCTGATATGTCGTTTGCAAGTATCTTCTCCCTTTCTGTTGGTTGCCTTTTAGTTTTGCTGATCATTTCCTTTGATGTACAGAAGCTTTTTATTTTTATGGGGTTCCAATAGTTCAGTTTTGCTTTTGTTTCCTTTCCCTCTGTAGATGTGTTAAGTAAGAAGTTGTTGCGGCCAAGATCAAAGAGATTTTTGCCGCCCCTCTCCTCCAGGCTTTTGATGGCTTCTTGTATTACATTTAGGTCTTTCATCCAGTTTGAGTTTATTTTTGTGAATGGTGTAAGAAAGTGGTCCCTGTTCATTTTTCTGCATCTTTGTCCAGTGCTTCCCCAAGCACTACTTGTTGAAGAGACTGTCTTTATTCCACTCGATATTTTTTTCTGCTTTGTCAAAGATTAGTTGGCCATACTGTTTGTGGGTCCATTTCTGGGATCTATATTCTGTTCCATTGATCTAAGTGCCTGTTTTTGTTCCAGTACCATACCCTCTTGATGATTACAGCTTTGTAATACAGCCTGAAATCCGGGATTGTGATGCCTCCAGCTTTGGTTTTCTTTTTCAAGATTGCTTTGGCTATTCGGGGTCTTTTCTGGTTACACACAAATTTTAGGATTTTTTTTTTTGTTCTAGTTCTGTGAATAATGCTGGTGTTATTTTGATAGGGATTGCATTGAATATGCAGATTGCTTTCGGTAGTATTGACATTTTAACAATATTTTTTCTTCGTATCCAAGAGCATGGGATATTTTTCCATTTTAGGTGACTTCTTCAGTTTCTTTCATAAAATTTCTATACCTTTCAGTGCATAGATTTTTCATCTCTTTGTTAAATTTATTCCTAGGTATTTTGTGGGTTTTGGTGCAATTGTAAATGAGACTGATTCCTTGATTTCTCTTTCTGTTGCTTCATTGTTGGTGTATAGGAATGCAACCGATTTCTGTGCATTAATTTTATATCCTGCAACTTTGTTGAATTCATGGGTCACTTCTAGCAGTTTTTTGGTGAAATCTTTTGAGTTTTCCATATAGAGTATCATATCATCTCTGAAGAATGAAAGTTTGATCTCCTGACCAATTTGGAGGCCATTTTTCTTTGTGTTGTTTGATTGTTGAGGCTAAGACTTCTAATACTATGTTGAATAACAGTAGCAAAAGTGGATGTCCCTGTCTTGTTCGTGACCTTAGGGGGAAAGCTCTCATTTTTTCCCCATTGAGAATGATATTAGTGTTGGGTCTTTAATACATGTCTTTTATGATCTCGAAGTATGATCCTTATATCACTACTTTCTTGAAGGATGCTGTATTTTGTCAACTGCTTTCTCTGCATCTATTGAGAAAATTATGTGGTTCTTGTCCTGTCTTTTATTGATGTGTTGAATCACGTTGACTGTTTTGTGGATATTGAGCCAGCCCTGCATCCCAGGTATAAATCCTATTTGGTCGTGGTGAATAATTTTTTAAAATGTATTGTTGGATCCGGTTGGCTAATATCTTGAGGATTTCTGCATCCATGTTCATCAGAGAAATTGGTCTATAGTTCCCCTTTATAATGAGGTCTTTGTCTGATTTTGGAATCAAAGTAATGCTGGCTTCATAGAAAGGGTTTGGAAGTTTTCCTTCCATTTCTATTTTTCGGCACAACTTCAAGAGAATAAGTGTTAACTCCTCCTTAAATGTATGGTAGAATTCCCCTGGAAACCCATCTGGCCATGGACTCTTGCTTTTTTCGGAGATTTTTAATTACTAACTAGATTTTCTTACCGGTTATGGGTTTGTTCAAATTTTCTACTTCTTCATGTTTCAGTTTTGGTAGTTTATATGTTTCTAGGAATTTGTCCATTTCTTCCAGATGCCCATTTTATTGGTGTATAATTGCTCATAATATTCTCTTATTATTGTTTGTATTTCTGCTGTGTTGATTGTGATCTCTCCTCTTTCATTCTTGATTTTATTTATTTGGGTTTTTTCCTCTTTATTTTTGATCAAATTGGCTAGAGGTTTATCAACTTTGTTAATTCTTCCAAAGAACAAGATTATGGTTTCTTTGGTCTGTTCTACTGTTTTTGTTATTGATGTTGTTGTTTGTTTGTTTTTGTTTGTTTCGATAGCATTCATTTCTGCTCTAATCTTTATTATTTCCTGTCTTCTGCTGGTTTCAGTATTTATTTGCTCTTCTTTTTCCAGCTCTTTAAGGTGTAATGTGTAAACTCTTTAGGTTGTGTATCTGAGACCTTTTTCTTCCTTCTTTTGGAAGACCTGGATTGCTATATACTTTCTTCTTATGACTGTCTTTGTTGTGTCCCAGAGATTTTGAGATGTGTTATCATTTTCATTGGCTTCCATGTACTTTTTAATTTCCTCTTTAATTTCTTGGTTTGCCCATTCATTCTTTAACATGAAGTATTAAAGTATTTGTTACCTTTCCAAATTTTTTCTTGTGGTTGATTTTGAGTATCGTAGCATTGTGGTCTAAAAATATGCACAGTATGATCTCAATCTTTTTGTACCTTCTGAGAACTGATTTTTGCCTCAGTATGTGACCTATTCTGGAGAACATTCCATGTGCACTGGAGAAGAATGTATATTCTGCTGCTTTAGGATGAAATGTTCTGAATATATATGTTAAGTCCATCTGGTCAGTGTGTCATTCAAAGCCATTGTTTCCTTGTTGATTTTTCTGTTTAATGACCTGTCCTTTGCTGTAAGTGGGGTGTTGAAGTCCTTACTATTATGGTGTTATTATCAATGAGTTTCTTCATGTTTGTGATTAATTGATTTATATATTTGGAGCTCCATATTTGGAGCATAAATATTTACAATTGTTATATTTTCTTGGTGGATAGACCCCTTAATTATGATATAATGCCCTTCTTCATGTCTTGTTACAGTCTTCTTTTTAAAGTTAGATTGTCTGATATAAGTATGGCTACTCTGGCTTTCTTTTGTCAACCATTATCATAACAGATGGTTCACCATTCCCTTACTTTCAATCTGAAGGTGATTTTGGGTCTAAAGCGGGTCTCTTGTAAATAGTATATAGAGGGATCTTGTTTTCTTATCCATTCTGTTATCCTATGTTTTTTGATGGGAGCATTATTCCATTGACGTTTAGAGTGAGAACTGAAAGATATGAATTTATTGCCGTTATGTTTCTTGTAGAGTTAGGGTGTCTCGTGGTGTTCTCTGGTCCTTTCTAGTCTTTGTTGCCTTTGGTATTTATTTATTTATTTATTTATTTATTTATTTATTTATTTAGTCTTTTCTCCCTTCAGAGAGTCCCTCTTTAAATTTGTTTCAGGGCTGGTTTAGTGGCCATGAACTCCTTTAATTTTTGTTTGTCTGGGAAACTTTTAATCTTTCCTTTTACTTTGAATGACAGCTTTGCTGGATAAAGAATTCTTGGCTGCATATTTTTCTGATTCAGCACATTAAATATATCCTACCACTTCTTTCTGGCATGCCAGGTTTCTGTGGATAGGTCTGCTACAAACATGATCTGTCTTCCCTTGTAGGTTAAGGACTTTTTTTTCTCTTGCTGCTTTCATGATTCTTTCCTTGCCTGAGTATTTTGTGAATTTGGCTATGATATGCCTTGTTGATAGTTGGGTTTTGTTGAATCTAATGGGAGTCCTCTGTGTCTACTGGATTTTGATGTCTGTGTCTTTCTCCAGGTTAGGAAAGTTTTCTGCTATGATTTGCTCACATAACACTTCTACCTCTTTTTCTCTCTCTTCATCTTCTGGGAGCCCTCTTTTCATCCCCTGGGAGCCCCATGATTCTGATATTATTCCATTTTAATGATTCACTGAGTTCTCTAATTGTTAAATTGTGCTCTTTTGCTTAGTGTCCCTCTTTTTTTCTGGTTCATTATTCTCCACAAGTTTGTCCTCTATATAGCTGATTCGCTGCTCTACCTCATCCTCCTTGCTGCCGTGGCATCCATTTGAGATTGTAACTCAGTTACAGCAACTTTCATTTCATTTTCACTAGCTTTTGCTTTTTTTTTTTAATCTCTGCAGAAAGGGATTTTAATCTATTTTCACCCCAGCTAGTATTTTTATTATCATGATTCTAAATTCTGGTTCAGTCATCTTGCTTGTATTTGTGTTGATTAAGTCCTTTTTATTTTGGGGTGAATCCCTTCATTTTGTCATTTTGAAGGAAGAAAAGTAATTAATAAGGTACAAAAATTAAAATTAAAAATTAAAAACAACACACACACACACAATAAAATAAATGATGCTAGATTCTAGGTGTGTTTTGGTCTTGATATTGAAAGGAGCTTGATAGATTAGAGGGAAAAAAGGGAAAAAGAAAAAGAGAAAAATAATAGAAAAAAAGAAAAACGTTTGAAAATTTGAAAAAATGAATATAATGAAATAGGATAAAATGAAATGATGGAAGTAAAATAGAATTTGAAAAATCTACAAAAAGTAAAAAGTATAGTAGAAAAAACTAAAGAAAAATGTTTTTAATAAAAATTGAAAATATAAATAAAATTTTCCTCTTCTGTATTCAAGAAAAATAAAAGAAACAAAGAAAAAGAAAAAGAAAATGGAATAGATGGGCCAGCGAAGAGAGTGTATTACGATTTAAATTACATCGTTCTCTTCTAGAAGTCAAACTATGAAGCACTTTATAGTTCGTGTACTAAGCAGACGGAGACACTTGTGTTGCTCCTGAAAAGCGAGGTTGTCCCAGTTGGGCGGGCATTATGTAACAGTACGTTTTCCACTAGTTAGCACTGCTTAGCTTGCTGGGGTGGATTGTTGTGGCGTCTGTAGGTGTGTATGCGCATGCAGGGGAGGGGTGAAAATGGCGTCACCCAGCTACCCAGACTCTTGTATTGGGACTCTGTTCTCCCCAACCAGCAATTGTGCACCACCCGTTCTTTCTCTCTGGCTTCCATCCACTCCCTGCTTTTACACTGTCTGTTACCAAGCCGTCAGGTTTCAAGGAAACACCTCCCTCCTGAGTTTTATCTCAGATGTGGCTGCGTTTCCCAAGCCCTCACTTCTGAGGAACTGCAGCTTTGACCCATACTGACCCTCTGTGGAAGGGACTCACTGAGCAATGGCTGGGTGCTTGGCCACACCCAAGGATGTTCGAGGGACCATTCTGCTGCCGATGCTCAGAGATTGCGGCTGGGTGCCAGCCCGTCCCAGAAAAAGTTCACATGATCGTGTAGCAGCAGCATTTCAAGGATTATGGAAAATCACAACACACATCTGGCACCAGGCTTCACCCTTAATGACCTTTTCTAGCACCAGCGAATGTGGTTGTTCTCCAGGGCCTGCTGGGATCTTTGGCTGCTTGGTGGCCACACAGCCTCTACCAAATATCCTCTCTGCAAGGAACTGCCTCTCCCCATGTGGCCCAAAGACCCCTCAGACTTCACTCTTTCTGGGGATTTGCCCTTCCTAGCAGAGCACCACCAGATATCTAGCTAGAGAGTTTCAGACTCTGCGATCCCCCTATTTATAGAGTCTTAATGGAATTTAAACCCTCCCCTTTCTCCTTCCTCCCTTTTTAGTTCAGTCCCTGTGGCTGTTTCCACTTTTCCACTTTCTCTCCAGCTGCATTTGATGGGGGGGGGTACTTTTCCCATACTCTCCCCCTGATCCCTGTTCTCCCTCTGGAGCAAAAACAGCTCCCTCTCCTCCATGGCTTATCTCCCCCAGTACACCGCTCTGTGTGGCATACCTGCTGAGTTCTGTGGTTCAGGTTGTGCAGATTGTTCTGTTAATCTTCAAATCAGTTTTCTAGGTGTGCAGGATGGCTTAGTTTTGATCTGGCTACTATTCATGGATGTGAGACACACACACACACAAACTTCCATGCTATTCTGCCATCTGGGTTCCTCCCTCCAGGTCATTTATTTTTAAAATAATTATTGATAAGCATGTATTTATTTCTATTTTGTTAATTGCTTTCTGGTTGTTTTTGTAGTTTCTTTTTGTTACTTTTTTCCCCTCTTGCTCTCTTCCTTGTGATTTGATTATCTTCTTCAGTGTTATGTTCAGAACCTTTCTCTTTGTTTATTGTTTTATGTATCTATTATAGGTTTTGGTTTTGTGGTTACCATGAATTTTACATACAATGCCATATATATTTATGTATATAGCAGTTCTTGTTTTAACTATAATTTATTGTCATATAGGCAGACATACAACACCCAGTGCTCATGCCAGTAAGTGCCCTCCTCAATGCCCATCACCCATTTTCCCTCTCCTCTACCTTCCCATCCACCCTCAGTTTGTTCTTTGTGTTTAGGAGTCTCTTGTGGTTTGCATCCCTCTCTCTCTCTTTGTAACTATTTTTATCTTCCTTCCCCAATGATCTTTTGTTAAGTTTCTCATGATCCACATATATATGAAACCATAATATATCTATCCTTCTCTGACTGACTTATTTCACTCAATATAATGCCTTCCAGTTCCATCCACATTGCTGCAAATGGCATGATTTCATTTTTTCTCATTATATAGCAGTTATGTTAATTTGATGGTTGCTAAAGCTTGAACACATTTTAAAAGTGTTCAAGCTACATTTTTACTTGCCTTACCCATGTTTTATGTATTTGATGTTATATTTTAATCTTTTTATTTCATTTTTCTCTTAACTAATTTTTATAAATATAGCTGAATTTGCTACTTTTGCTTTTAATCTTCCTATTGTATAAGTGATTGATCTACTACTTTTACTATATGTTTGCTTTTCCAGTAAAATCTTTTTTTTCCATAATTTTTTTTTACTTCTGGTTATGATTTTTTCTTCTTTTTTGCTTAAAGCAGTCCCGTTAGCATTTCTTGTAAGCCCAGTTTAGTGGCGAAGAGCTCCTTTAACTTTTGGTTGTCTGGGAAATTCTTTATCTGTCCTTCAGTAATGAATGATAACCTTTCTGGATAGAGTGGGGTTTCTTAAATTAAATTTCAAACTGTTTTATTTATTTCTGAAAGAAAGAGAGGCAGTGTGAGCAGGGGAGGGTCAGAGAGAGAGGGAGATACAGAATCCAAAGCAGGCTCCAGGCTCTGAGGTAGCTGTCAGCACAGAGCCTGATGCGGGCCTCGAACCCACGAACCGTGAGATCATGACCTGAGCTGAAGTTGGACCCTTAACCGACTGAGCTACCCAGGCGCCCCAAGGGTAGTGTTTTTGATTGTAGGTTTTTTTCTTTTCATCACTTTAAACATATCATGCTGCTTCTTCTGACTTGCAAAGTTTCTGCTGAAATATCAGCTCTTAGTCTTATGGGTATTCTCCTACACCTAACTAGTTGCTTTTCTCTTGTTAATTTTAATATTATATTATCTTTAATTTTTAAACATTTTAATTGTTATGTGCTTGATGTGAAACTCTTTGGGTTCATTTTGTTTAGGTCTTTCTGTGCTTCCTAGACCTGGATGTGTTTCGTTTTCCAGCATAGGATAGCTTTCAGCTGAAGCTTATTTCCTCAAGTATGTTTTCTGCCCTTTCCTCTCTCTCTTCTCCTTGTGGGACCTCTATAATGAAAATTTTAGTATACTTGATGTTGCTCCAGAGGTACCTTAACCTATACTCATTAAAAAATTTCTTTTCTGGGCAACACCTGGGTGGCTAAGTCAGTTAAGTATCTGACTCTTCAGGCAGAGAAGGACAACTACCATATGTTTGCACGTACAGGAGGATTAGGAGGAACTTAACAGAGGACCGTGGGGGAGAAGAAGGGGGGAAATAGTGGGGGAGAGGGAGGGAGGCAAACCATGAAAGACTCTTGAATGCTGAGAACAAACAGGACTGATGGGTATGGGGGTGAGGAGAAGGGGGGTGATGGGAATGGAGGAGGGCACTTGTGGGGATGAGCACTGGGTGTTATATGGAAATCAACTTGACAATAAACTATTTTTTTAAAAAAGCATCTGACTCTTGATTTCGGCTCAGGTCATGATCTCAGGGTAATGGTATCAAGCCCTGCATCAGGATCCACGCTGAGCATGAAGCCTGCTTAAGATTCTTTCTCTCTCCCTCTGCCCCCCTCCCCAGCCAGTGCGTGTGTGTTCTCTCTTTATAAAAAAGATGGAGGGCTCAGTCGGTTAAGCATCTGACTTAAGCTCGGGTCATGATTTCACAGTTCATGGGTTCAGGCCCCACATTGGGCTGTGTGCTGACAGCTCTGAGCTTGGAGCCTGCTTCAGATTCTGTGTCTCCCTCTCTCCCTGCCATTCCTTCGCTCACACCCTGTCTCTCTCTCTGTCTCTCAAAAATGAATAAATGTTTAAAAAAATAAAATAAAACAAACAAAATAACCCACCTTTTTTCTTTTTGTTGTTAGGCATGGATGATTTTCATTACTGTCTTCCATATTGCTGATCTATTTTTCTTCATTACCTAATCTGTCGTTGATTCCCTCCAGTATATTTTTTATTTCAGTTATTGTGTTCTTTAGCTCTGAGTCTTCTTTTTTATGTTTTATATTCTTTTGTTGAAATTCTTACTTATTTCACCCACTCTTCTCCCAAGTTTGGTGAGCATTTTTATGACTATTACTTTCAACTGCTTATCAGGTAAATTGGTTAGTTCTAGTTCATTTATTTAGTTTTCTGAGGTTTTTGTCATTTTCTTTCATTTGAAACATATTCCTCTGTCTCCTCATTTTGCTTGACTCTGTGTGTTTGTTTCTATGTATTAGTTAGTTCAGCTGTGGCTCCTGGTCTTGAAGATTGTTACATTATATAGAAGGTGTCCTATAGGCTCAGAAGCACAATTCCCCTTGGTCACCAGAACCAGATACTCCAGGAGTTTCCTCTGTGTGGGATGCATGTGCCCTCTTGTGATTGGGTTGTGACATGCTGGTGGAAAGTACTGGTCCCTAGCTCAGCTGGCTGCAGTGCCCCACCACAACTACTGGTGGATGGGGCTGGACCTGGTATGGCTAGCTGCAGTCTCAGTTGTGACAGTTGTGGTACTGTGTCAGGCATGCTGGTGGGAGTGGCTGATTCTCCATTCCCTACCCCAGCAGGAGTTGCTTTTTAGGAGTGCTTGTCTGAGAAAAGGCTGCCCACTGGGTGTTGTGGGCAGGAACTGATCTGGAGGGAGTGCCTGATGGTATGGGCAGTTTATATGGAGTGTGTCCATAGGGTAATTCCAGGGAAGGGAAGAAGTACTAGCAAAGTAGATGGAGATTGTCAGACTAGGACCCCACTAGCTTCAGGCCAGCTAGGCTAAAGGAGGGAAGAAAAATGATGTCCACTAACACTTCCATTCCTAAAGAAAGTTTCTCCAGATCCTTGCCCCTCCAGCACACACCCCAAAGTTAATGAATAAACCTTCTTCATGTATGGCACCTACTTTTCTAACTGCTTCCTTTGTGTGAGGTTTCATAGTGAGGGATACTGTGTGCTGGCCCTTTGAAAGCAGAGTCTTGGTTTCTTATAGCCCCTGGCTCTCCTCGAATTGTGACCCTCCAATTTTCAAAACATACATTTTGTGGGCTCATCTTCCCGGTAAAGGTCTTCAGGGCCAGAGTGCTTGATGTGGGACTTTATCTCCTTGCTCCTCAGGGAAGACTTCTGTGCATGTAATAATCCCTCCTGCTTACGGGTCACTGCACTGAAGGTTTGGTTCCTGAGTAAACTGTACGTATACCCCTTCTATCCTTCTCAATGTGGCTTTTTCTTTGCATGTCTAGCTGTGAAAGGGCTGTGCTGATGGTCTTCAGGTTGCTCTTAGAGAATGCTGCTTTATAAGTATTTGCAGACTTGTTGTGTCTGGGAGAGAAGATGAGTGAGCTCAGGGTCTTCCTATCCTGCCACCTCACCTCGCTTTCTTTTCTTGCTGTTTGTTTTGTTTTGTTTTGTTTTGTTTTCATTGATTCTAGGTTGAGATGGCTTGTTGCCTCATATATTTAGTTATTTACGAAAATTAAAGTTTATCTGTGGGGAAGTCTTTGTGGCCTGAATTTAAAACACCTCCAGAAAATATACAAATTTGCTTCTGTCAGGTCCCTGGAAATTGCAAATCTAGATCTATTTTTACCTGGATTTTCAGTTTTTATTTTCCCACAACAAAGGCATGTGACTTCTGGCCCCAAATCACTGGGTATGTTGTCTTCTTTGGGGAGGTTCCTTTATGTTTCAAAACCCTAAGCTTTCTCTCCAGCACCAGAGATGCCTTAATTACACTTGCTGTGGGGCAGAGCCTGTGGCCTTATTCTTGGACACTTTCTAGTTTTAGATGGGCCCTTGCCTCCCCCACAACTGCCTGTGAATAGCTCTCCACCTCAGCCAGACCCCATAGTCTCACCTCAGAGATTTTGCAGCTGCTTCCCTTCTTGTAACCTCCCCTTACTCATTTCTGACATGCACTAAGTACAGGCTTGCATTCTTACTTTGCAGCTCAATAGCAGTTTGACCCTGAGCTGGCTTTAAAAAACTCTAAATCTCAGTTTCTTCATCTGTAAAATAGCTACATATCAGTGCCCTAATAGCAGGTAAATATTTCTTGCCTCTCCCTTTATCTCTGCTTTTATATCAGTTTTACTTAACTTAGAGTTACTATTATGCTGAGCCATTGGAAACCTTGAAGTGTGTATTAAATTAGAATAAAAACTCTACTTATAATGTAATAATGGCTTTGAAAATATTTTACCTTTTGATCTGTTCTGCTGTTGTCTTATTACCTGTCTGATTTACTAAGAGGACAGATAACAAAAAAAAAAAAAAAAGGCTTCAGCATAAAATGTCTCTTCATAGCTGGTGTAATAAATCTTCAAGCAGAATTAAGCAACTCTTGCTTTTGAGTCATTATGAGAGATAAGTAAATAACATGGCACAAAATGACAACCCACACAAATGCAGTCCTTTGAAGGTGTTTTGAATGTTGGCATTTAAACACTGCTAGAATGTCTTCGGATCATTGGAATCTTCTCAAAACTGAGGTGTCATGTCCTTTGAATATTCCTCAAAAGATAAAATACACTGATTGCCCATATATCTTGAGTTCTGTACATGTAATGGATGCCTTTGCTTCTATTGCCAGATGCTCTGAAGTGGGATAAGATGTTAATTAGCAGTCAATAAAATTCCCTCCCGTTTTCACTGTAATGGATTTGCAAGCTGTTACTTCTACCTCCTCATTATTCAGCATGGCTTTAAATGTCACTGGTTGCTTGCCAGTCACAGGCTATGAAAAGTTCAGAAAAGTTGATTTGCCACTCCTTTTCTGAATGGCAGTTTCCTCTCCCGTTTCCCCCAAGACATTTTATTTCCTATAAGAAATGATGATATGACAACTCTTCTTCGAGCCTGAGGACTTCTTACAGGAAATCATATGTAGCTCACTTATCCATCCAGAGAGGCTCTCTTCTCATTCTGGCAGCTGGTGCCACAGCTTCCAGAAGCAGCTTGTTAGGAGGCGGGCTTGCTGTTTCTTGAAGCTTCTCTGCTTCATGAGTTTTATTAGAAACCTTTCACAGACATGCTTGCACATTGATGAGCCATGAGCTGGCTTTGGAAGGACAGTCCCTGCTGCTGTAAATGGCACCAAGAGAAGATGGAAACTTAGTGTAGGTGGGAAGGGGCAATGCAATATGAAAAGAGATGAAATTTGGAACCTTTTCACCTATCCATGCATCCAAACTCCATCCATTATTCCACCCTTCTATCCACCTACCCATCCATCCATTCAGCCAGCCAGCCAGCCAGCCAGCCAGCCCACCAGACTACAAGTCATCACCCTTCCATTCATCTGTCCATGTATTTAGGCACTAATTGATTTTCTTTTTTCTCTAATAAGTATTTGAAGACTCTGAGGTTGATAATGGGGTTACAAAGACAAGACTGGTCATACCCTAAAATTCCTCAGACTCATGGATGAAGTTGATATATAAACAAAAATTTATTATACAAGTGAAAAGTGCTATAACAAGATGTATTCAAGTAGAGAGGGGAGCATAGCCTTTGGAGTGGGGCACAAAGTGATTAGGGAACTCTTCATAGACTTTAGATTCATGCCTTATCTTATTTTCTTTTTTTTACAAATAGTTTATTGTCAAATTGGTTTCCATATAACACCCAGTGCTCATCCCCACAAGTGCCCTCCTCCATGCCCATCTCCCCCCTCCCCCCCACATCCATCAGTCCTCAGTTTGTTTCTCAGCATTCAAGAGTCTCTCATGGTTTGCCTCTCTCCCTTTCCCCCACCATTTCCCCCCTTCTTCTCCCCCATGGTCCTCAGTTAAGTTCCTCCTAATCCTCCTATACGTGCAAACATGTGATATTTGTCCTTCTCTGCCTGACTTATTTCGCTCAGCATAACACCCTCAAGGTCCATCCATGTTGCTACACATGGCCAGATTTCACTGTTTCTCATTGCCATGTAGTATTCCATGGTATAGATAAACCACATCTTCTTGATCCATTCGTCCATTGATGAACACTTAAAATTTAGATTCATGCCATATCTTAGATCATGGGGACTGAAGTGGTGCTGGGATTGCACTCCCTACTGAAGGTCTGTTATGGATGAATGTGTGTCATGTGGAAGGATGTTCTCTATGTGAATGGGAGTGGTAGGCAATGGCGTGCAGGTGCTAGATCTTGAGGGATCTCAGAAGCCTCGTTACTAGATCTGTGGTTTATTCTATAGGAGATGGAAAATGTTATGAATGATGTGATAATAATCAAAATTGCATTTTGAAGTATCATTCTGTATTCTTTTTGGTGAATGAGGAAAAGATACCACTAGGAGGGAGGTTACTGTTGTCTAGGCAGGAGGTGCTGACGGTCTGAGCTGAGGTGGACAGTGTGGGGGTCAGCAGAGGATGCTTTCTGGGAAGTGGGTTTGCCAGAAGGTAAGGGAAAGACATGGGAAGAATGTAAGGCAAGGCTCAAGTGTCCAATTCTGGGGCCACTGAGACCTATAAAATGGGCTGCAGGCATAATGGGTGTGGGTGTGAGTGTAGCAGGTAGATAACGGGTGTCAGCATACTGTGTTCAGTTTTAGGGATTTGTTGGATGTTTTGGGTGAATAGGTCCATATATAGATGGAAACATATCTGAAGCTCCAGAGGGTGGGGTTAGTTGCAAAGACACGGTGATGGGGCAGAGATGTGGAGGTGATGATCAGTAGGGACATCGAGATGACTAAAAGCAGCCACAAAAATTCTTTGTATGCTCTCTGAAGAAGTCCTAACTTATTAATTAATATTTCTTAATAGCCATGTCATAGTGTTGGTTCATATTAAACGTGTGGTGAGCTAAAAATAGGAGTTTTTCACCAGAACTGATCATTTAAGTCTCTTTCATCTCATTTCTGGATGACTGATCCTTTGAATTAAAATGTCAGGAGCTCATATCTGGTTAAATTTGGTCCAACGTTAGCCTACGAGGGCCTGTATGATTTACTGCTTCACATATACACTGTGCCATGGTGGGGTCTCCTACAGCTGACTACTTGTAGGCTGTTGGTAAGTGTTGACTGGAACAGGGCCAGGAACAAGGAGTGAGGCTGGAGTGGCCCCCTCCACTCTTCTGAAGTTAGGGCCCATTGCATCTCCGTTGAATGTGTCTCTTACCCATGGGAATTCAGCTACCTTCGTCTCAGAACCTTGCAGTTCTTCCTTGAGGCACAAAGATGCCACTTGCTTGAAAGGAAGTTCATATTGTAATGATGTTGCCCAATGAGTGTGTCAACAGAAGTCACAGTTCGTGTGCCATTGGCTGTACTTGATGCACCCAGTCTTATTTCCAGATTTCGTCCCACATTATGTCTCTTGGAGAACTCCAAAGTTGGAAGGAAGCTAAGATGTCCATTTCCTTCAGAAAGAGGAAACCATGGCAGAAAAACCCAGCTCTCTCTGAGGGGATATCTAAACCAGATTCAGAAGACAATTCTTTTCTTATTTGTGGAAGGATGTTGAAGAATTTAGAAAAATTGTAGAAGTGCTTAAAATCTTTTATTTAATTAGCTTAAACATAACATTTTCAAAACCTGATACACAAAATAGAAGGGGAAAAGTGTTTGCAGGGGTGTCATGTAGGAGTACTGATGTGAGCAATACCACAATAACAAAAGAGGTTCTGAGTTATTAAGATGCTTCACAAGACTCACCTCCACAGGTATGGGAGAAAAGTAGACACTCTGAGTTTGTCTGCCACTCAGTCTGCTCTGGTTATGGAAGATCCTGGTGTAACTGGGTTAGAAGTTCTACGCAGCCAGCATGGCAGCTAGAACCATAGGGGACTATGGAGATAAAATTGTCTTCTCTATTTAACAGCTAAATTGTTTTACATTAGCCAGGGGCAAGTAAAAGTTTTGTTGACAAAGAATACCTCTTGGTGGCTAGTAAGCAGGTTAAAAAGCTATTAATCAGGCCTAAACAAGTCTTCTGTCTGTGTGTTCAGGGAACATAAGATGTGTAGACAAGTGCAAAAACTAAGTTAATTAGAAATGTGAGACAGGTGTGCTTGTCTGGATCCTTAGCTTGTCTTTTCTGGGATGTATCCTTCACCTCCATCAGGTGGCCCCACTGGTCTACCCATCTGCTCACCTCTTGCTCTGTCCACTGGGATCTGGCAGAGGAGCAGGGACACTCCCCACCCACTTGGGGTAAAACACATCCTTTTTCCTTCTTCCAAAGGTGAGGATGGTGATGATGATGGTCCCCCTCAAAAAGCCACAATGCTGCCCACTGAGCTGGGAACTGTTGCATGAATGATTGAGGTCTTGATGGACATCTGGTCCCAGTAAGCAGGCAGGAGGAACTTCAGAATTCTTTCAGGAATGGGCAGCCATTCACTTCACTGGTATTTAAGGGCCAGATTTTGGAAGAGGGAGAGGTAGAGAGGAAAGATGCACCCAGACTTCAGTGGCACCAAAGAATCTTTGGATGTGCTCCAAGGCTCCCCAAGTTATTTTCTTGAATTTCTAATTTCTTTAACATAATAACCTCAAGCATCTTTTCTAAGAAGCTTAACTTTTCTTCACATCTCAAATTGTGTGCTTGTAGAACACCAAATAGTAAGTCCCTTGAGTTGGGTGAGTAAAAATGGACCTTTGAGATAACATTCTACTCAGAAAGTTAGCTGGATGATGATTTCTTCCATTTTGCACAAAGTGGTTTTACCGTAATTCACTTGGAGTAGCAGATCTGACACAATGTTTAACCCTGGAGCATGGAAAGCTCTCAGAGACCTCCCACTCTGCTCCTCTCAATTTGCAGGTGAGGAAACTAAGGTACAGAGATGGAATGGATTTGACCCAGGCCCCAAGTTCTTTTCGAGGCATACTCTTCTGGCTTCTTGCTTCGTACCTCCATAGCTAACAGGTGACTGCCACCAGATCAGTTCACAGAGTGGATATACCGATGAGTGTGTGTGTGTGTGTTTGGGGGGGGGGTACTGGGAGGGAATCGTCTGGCTTCTGAAATCTCACCAATAGACATTTATTTATCGGAATGCCTCCTCACCAGTGCACATTATTTTATCGATGTTTGTCACTGACAGGTTACTGCAGAAGGATATGGGTCAATTAGTGACTTAGTCTTTGCTACACACACCAAACGGGCAACACAGAGAGGGTGGCGTCAGTGCTGGGAGGAGGGAAGGGTTCTCAACAGAAGCTGGGTTTGAATGAGCTGGGGCCTGTAGGCAGGAGGACTTTGTACCTTCCCAGCTTGGCTGTCTAGTGGCCCCAGGCCCTGGCATTCCCGATGTACCTGCTCTATCACTTATGGCTCAGAAGGCCATTTGTGAGAAAGAACTTTAGAGAAAAGGTGCAAACTCACTGATTGAGAATGGTGGAGAGAAACTGGCTGCTAGGTGGTGGGATGGGGTGGGGAGAGAGCCCAGGAGGGCAGAATCAGCAAGGCATGTTCTATGTTCAGAGAGAAATCCATCTGTCTGCACACAGAATGCACCTGTGATCCTTCTTTGTGCTGGATAATGGCCCCATTAGCTGTGTGCCAGTTTCCAGGGGTACAAACATCCTTGGTTCTGTGAATATGCTATTTCCATCACCTCCTGCAGGTCTTTTCTCACTCAAGACAGTAAACACTAGAACAATGTGCTTTGGGAGCACTTTCTTCTTGTTTTTGCCCCCAGCTCTGTGAAACACATAAAGATGACCATGGCTCTTTTAAAAATTCAGGGTTTTCGGGGCGCCTGGGTGGCTTAATCGGTTAAGCGTCCGACTTTCGCTTAGGTCATGATCTCGCGGTTCGTGGGTTCGTGCCCCGCGTCGGGCTCTGTGCTGACTGCCAGCTCAGAGCCTGGAGCCTGTTTCAGTCTGTGACTCCCTCTCTCTCTGACCCTCCCCTGTTCACGCTGTCTCTCTCTCTCTCCTAGAAATAAATAAAAATATTTAAAACAAAAATTCAGGGTTTTCATTGAGAACACAGACCAGTCTGTGTTTCCTGTGGGGCTTGTGGCCCCTGACGCCTGAGCCCAGGTAGCTGGGATTTGGAGATGTCTGCGTTCTGTGGGGATGGTAGAAGCAGAGAAGGGGTGGGTATGAGGAGTGTTACTAGAATCCTCACAGGACTTGTTGACTGAATCCAGCAGGCCACCAGTGGGAGGGAGAATAAAAACACGTGTGTGAAGTATCTGCCTGGGTTAGTGGGGAAGAGTGGCAATGAGCAGAAGTGGTTGAGGGAAAGGGTACTCATCTGGTCTTAGATGCAGAGCGCTGGAGGTTCTGAGAGCATCTTTGGGTAACCATTCAATATTAGAACTTTGGGGGCACCTGGATGGCTCAGGCCTAGGTTAAGTATCCAACTTTGGCTCAGAAATAAATAAAAACATTAAAAAATTTTAAACATTAGAACTTGGGACAGGGCAGTTGAGGCTGGGGGGGCAACTTTGGGTGTCATTTCTGAGAAGAAAAGTCTTCTGCTGAGAGGGTGAGACCTGGGGACTTCCAGGGAGTGAAGGATGGCTCCCAATCTGTAGGTTGCAGTGTGGGTGAGCCTCCCACGCTTCCAACAAGGGGGCTTGTCTGCAGAGAACTGCACATCAGTAATACACTTACCTAAAGTCTAGATGCTTTACTACAACCGTACACTGGCAATACTAAGTAGTTATAAGTGATAACATATTAGTCCCTGGAAAAAGCCCTTGCTTGTCCCAGTTCTTTTTTTTTTTTTTAATGTTTTATTTATTTCTGAGAGAAAGAGGGAGAGAGAGAGAGACAGCATGAGCAGTGGAGGGTCAGAGAGAGAGGGAGAAACAGAATCTGAAACAGACTCCAGGCTCTGAGCTAGTTGTCAGCACAGAACCCAACGCGGGGCTCGAACTCACGAACTATGAGATCATGACCTGAGCCGAAGTCGACGCTCAACCGACTGAGCCACCCAGGTGCCCCCTGACTGTCTCAGTTCTAAACAACTGCTTTGATTGTTGTTGTATCAATTATAGGTATAATATATATCATATAGAATATGTAAGTTATATATGTAACACATCATCTGTTATCTACATATATATGGATGCTCTATGTATTATATACATGCTCTACATTAGCATCTATCTATCACTTGCCCTTCACAAACATCACTTTCTGTGGGAGCCCGACAGTGACCACAAGAAAGCGTGGTTAGGGACGCGGGGATGTGCCTGCACACGGGGCTCCCTGCCTGGGCAAGGCATTCCTGCAAACAGGATGCTCTGCCAGGGGGCCTGCACACAGTATCCAAGTTTAATGGTCCACTTGCAAACGAGGGAACATGCCCTCCTTAGAAATAAGGAGAAGGCTGGAATTGTGAGCAGGCCTCTTAGGAAACATGTTGTGGTCGCTTCCTCCCTTTGCTCCCCCCTGTCCTTGAAATGTGTTTGGCTACTTGCTCTTAATTGGTAAAGGAATGCATCTTGTAGATTTCAGTTTGTATCCAATTACCGGGTATAAAGTAAACCGCAAGAGGGGCTTGCGTAGAATTGTTCCTCTGGCCGGAGTTGTGTCTGTGTCTGTCTTTTGTGTGTGTCTTGTCCTTTGTGTCATTTCGTCCACAACATCTGGCGTCCAAACGCGGGGCAGAGGGCGAACGAAACCGAAAGGGTGAGTACCCCTCGGGGATTGTAGGTCCAAGGCAGGGGAACTTTCGGGAAAATTATGGGGAATTCCCCATCAGCAAAGGCACAATACATGGAGCTAGTCAAAGGACTTCTCCACTCCGTCGGGGTGAAGGTATCTAGTCGCCGTTTATTTGAGTTATTCCGCCTTGTGCAGCAGCATTGTTATGGGTTTAAGTGCCAACCCAAAGTACAATTAAACTTAAAGGAAT
The DNA here is from genome assembly GCA_017311185.1 of Proteles cristata cristata. NCBI lineage: Eukaryota > Metazoa > Chordata > Mammalia > Carnivora > Hyaenidae > Proteles > Proteles cristata. Next base: position 215,909 of record JAESUZ010002271.1, on the reverse strand, counting down.
GGAAATTAATACAGAAGGACTTACAGCAACAGCATCAGAAGGGTAACATAATCCCTTTGAAACTGTGGACTCTATGTAGTGCTATCACTCAAGCACTTGCATTGCATTCTGCAATTAAGGAGTTGGTGGGAAGAGGAAGCCCGAAAGCAGGCTCAAATTAATGAGGGACAGAACCCTCCTGGTCCCCTGGGGGATAAATTGATGGGAGAGAGACAATTTCAAGCCTTGAGAGATCAGGCTCAATTTTCCGACCAGGATTTACAGCAGGTGCGCCAGGTATTTCTTAGGGCTTGGCGCCGTGTTGTACCTACTGACCACGCTCAGCCTTCTTTTACAAAAAACTTTACAAGGACCCAATGGACCCTATACTGATTTTCTTGCTAGATTGCGGGTGGCTGTTGAGCGGGATGTTGGACGTGATGAAATCTCAGAGATATTTTTGCAGACACTTGCTTTTGAAAATGCAAACTCGGAATGTAAACGTGTTTTGGGCCCTTTAAAAGGGCAGGGAGCTTCTATAGCTGAATATATTAGAGCTTGTTCGGGAGTGGGGGGAACTGAACATAATGCTGCTGTTTTGCTACTGCTTTGGCTCAGGCTATGAAGCCCTCCAAGGGTGGAAATTGTTAAAACAATGCCGGGGCTCAATTGGCTGCGCCTCCCACTCCTCAAGTAACCCCTTTGTTTTCCAACAACCCTTAGAGATGACTGTACATCAGGAATAGCTAAACCTTTAATGGTGCCAGATTTACTCTCTGCAACTTCAGGGAGTGCGGCTGCTGATTTGCCTCTCGTTGAAAATGTTCTTTTGTCTCCGGGAGGTGGCATTTATAAATTAAGGACAAACATTTTTGGCCCATTGCCTAAAGGCACCTTTGGTTTAATATTGGGCCGCAGCAGTGCAGCTTTAAGAGGCCTAGCCATAATTCCTGGAGTTATAGACTCTGATTTTGTTGGAGAAATTTTAATCATGGTTTCTACTTCTGTTACACTTTTGCTATTGGCTGAGAATGTATAGCACAAACATTTATCTTATCTTCTCTCTCCCATGGGGGCTTCTGTAACCATTCCGTCAGAAAACTAGTGGCCACTGCTCAAGCTCCTCGAGCGCTCACATTTTTGTTATTAAGAAAAAATGAGGTAAATCAACTTATCATCTGGATCCTTAAATGCACATGTGCTTCTGTCTGGGGGATTAAATGAAAAGCTGGACGCAGCTATTTCCCTCCCCCAGGGCACACCAAGACGTCGGTTGGCCCTTCAGCAAACTCACAAACCTGTTTTGTGGCCACTTCTGTATCTGTTTTGTCCTGTTTGTCATTGTCATTGTTAGTCTTATCTGTAGAATTTCTGTGAGAAGGAATATAGTAACCTCTAGTATGTATATAGATGTGAATATGCAATTCGGTCTGACTTGCCTGCTGGGTTTGATTCTGTGGCTCCACGGGTGGGCACCCTTAAGGTCCCAAAAAGCCTATGGAGTCTGACTGTGCCTGTCTGCGATTTTGTGGTAAACGGCATACAGTCTATGGTGGCATCGGAATAGTTTCCAAAGCTGAGACCACGACAGCTAAGCATCCCTTAAGTTCTTCTGGGACACGACTGAACTGACATCTGACCGGTCTCATCATTAGAGAGGGCACCCCCCACCCTTTGTCTGTCTTTGTGACATTGCCTCACGACAAGAGTGCCCAACCAATATCCGGAAACACCTCATAAAAGGGACCTTATTGGTCTGGCTGAAATAAATTTAGACTGAAGGGGATGTTAACTCTCTCCTGTTCTCTGTTCCTCTTTCTAGTAAATGTTGAGGGCTTCTCACTCATTCTTTTCCCAGATTAATGGCTATAATTGAAGCCACCTGTGGCTGGTTTACCTCGGGACGGGGACTTTAAGGAATATTCCCAAGCAGCTGCCGAAACTCCTTTTGTTTCGGGGAAGTTCCTTGTCTTCTCCAGACTGATATAGACTGCCTAACAAACCTTAACGTCTATTCTTCTGTCTAAGCTCACAAAATTTAAAACTGCTAATTCTCTTTCTCTGCCTCCTGCTGTTAACTTGCCTCTTCTGCCTTCCCCATTCGTTTTGCTATGTGCAGCCTGCTGAGCTGTGGGCTATTTACTTAGTTTTGCAAGACTTTCCTCAACTCGCTGTTAACATTGTTTCAGATTCCCGGTATGCTGTTCTCTCTTGTTTGCAGCTTCCTCAGGTTTCACTGCCTATAACTCTTAAAACAGATATTGACAAATTGTTTTATCAGTTACAACGATCACTTCTGCAGCGTTCAGAGTTAATTTTCTTTACCCATATCCGTGCACATTCCGCCCTTCCTGGACCCTTGTCATTCGGAAATGCTGTAATTGATGCATTACTTTATCCTATAGAAGCAGCAAAACAAGAGCATCGTCTGCAACATACTAACTCTAAAGGATTAAAAAAAAAATCTTATTGTTCGCTCTTGTTCTATTTGTGCACCTTTTACCTTACCATTTACCCCACCAGGTGTCAACATAAGAAGATTGCAAGCAAATCAGGTATGGCAAATGGATGTAATTTTTGTTTCATCCTTTGGACAACAAAAATGCGTCCATCATACTATAGATACATGCACACATTTCCAATGGGCTACTACATTACATTCTGAAAAGGCTGAGGCTGTTATTACTCATTTATTATCTGTTTTGCAGTTATGGGGGTCCCAATTGAATTGAAAACTGATAATGCACCCGCCTACCAATCTGCAAAATTAGCTCATTTTTTACCCCAATATCATATAATTCATACTTTTGGTATTCCTTATAATAGTCAAGGACAAGCCATCATTGAAAGGGCTAATCGTACCTTACGTGAGTATGTTGAAAAAATAAAAAGGGGGGAACAGGAGAGATTTATGAAATCAAAAGACATCTTGAATAAAACCTTACTAACTTTAAATTTTCTGAATATTTGGAGCAAGAAAATCTATCAGCAACAGAATTGCATTTTCGAAGGAAAGAAGAGGAGAAGATGGCTGTGGTTACCTGTCAGGTAATGTATGCGCAAGCGATAGAATATACTTATTGGGCTTATGTTCCTAATACTCCTCTTGTGAGAGCTGTCTCTTGGGGTGAACCTGAAGTACAGGTATGCACCAATGAAACTGCATTCTTCCCACCACCCGCGTGTGGAGGAATTGAGCATCTGTATCATCATAATAATCAATATAACATAAGTAATGATACTGTTGCAGTGGAGGGTCTCCCCTTGTGCATCGGAGGACATCCCTTTTGCTTCTCTACACGAAAGCATAATCATTACTCTTATAATACCTGGGGAGTAACATATAATAATTATTATCCTGCTGTCTTTACTGTACTTGTTTCCACCAGGGGATTCAACACCTCTACGACACCGATGAGTCACCATCCTGATACCTTTATACCATTATGCCCTTCTAATTTTTTTTATTCCTTCTCTAGAATCTTTGGAATGGGAAAGATGCCGAAGTCATGGGCCCTTTAAGGTCATGAATTATTCTGGATTTGTTATTGTAGATTGGAGCCCTGATCATGGTTAAATTTTGGAAAAATGGTCTAACAAAACTTTCAAATGGTATCGAATTAATGGTACTTTAATGGGTAACGGTAGTGAAACCGTAAAATGGCAACAGTTTGCACTCGTCCCCCTAAATTGCAATTGTTAGGGTATCCCCACTTTCAAGGGAATATTTGGAAATTATGGGCAGTTTCAGGGAATCTCACTATATGGTCAGGAAACTATACTTTGGATAAGACTGACAGTTCAGGTCCCTTTCATGTTAACTTGCATGTTAATAAATCCTATTCTGCTACGGCTTGTCTAAAATACCCCTTTGCATTGCTGTATGGGAATTGGACTTGGAATGCTACAGAGGGATCTATATCATGTAATCATTGTAATTTAACACAATGTGTAAGTCAGTTATGGTGGAAAAGTTTTGAAACACAAATCAATAACTCTAATTTTTCATTGGTGATTGTTAAAACTCGAACTGAAGTATGGTTGCCTATAAATCTGACAAGACCTTGGTCGGACTCTTTTGCTGTATCTCATTTGGTGACTGCTATACAAACTTTGCTTCACCGGTCCCGACGCATGCTTGGAATAATCATAGCTTCCGTTCTTGCAGTGGCTGCAGTTGCTGCAACCGCTGCCGTGGCTGGACTTGCTTTTGCATCAAGGATTCTAAACAGCAGACTTTGTACGGGAATGGCATAAAGACTCTCATTGCTTATGGCAACAACAACGAGATCTGGATGCACAACTTGGAACTGATGTACTCAATCTTCAACATACCGTTTCGTGGCTTGGGGATCAATTAACTGTCTTATCCACAAAAGGTGTATTGAAATGTGATTGGAACTCCTCTCAATGATGTATAACATCTGTGCCTTTTAACATGAGTGAAGGTTGGGAAAAGGTGAAATGGTCATTAACAGGGTATCAAAACCTAACTAAGGAAATTATGGAGTCAGAGCAGCAAATTTTGTCTACATTTAGCAAAACACTACCTGACATTACTGGGTCCGATCTGTTAAGGGATTTACAGAAAGGGATGAATAATTTGAACCCTCTTGGACATGTGTCTGCCCTAATTGGAACTGTTCTCGTGAATACTTTATTCATAATACTTTTATGCTGTGTTATTATTTTAGTCTTCCGGTGCTGGCGAAGAAGGCAACAACTGAAAAAATATAGACAACACGTTCTCGCCACTTTACAGTTTGCTACCGCTTCTCAGAAAAAAGGGGGAGATGTGGGAGCCTGACAGTGACCACAAGAAAGCGTGGTTAGGGACGCGGGGATGTGCCTGCACACGGGGCTCCCTGCCTGGGCAAGGCATTCCTGCAAACAGGATGCTCTGCCAGGGGGCCTGCACACAGTATCCAAGTTTAATGGTCCACTTGCAAACGAGGGAACATGCCCTCCTTAGAAATAAGGAGAAGGCTGGAATTGTGAGCAGGCCTCTTAGTAAACATGTTGTGGTTGCTTCCTCCCTTTGCTCCCCCAGTCCTTGAAATGTGTTTGGCTACTTGCTCTTAATTGGTAAAGGAATGCATCTTGTAGATTTCAGTTTGTATCCAATTACCGGGTATAAAGTAAACCGCAAGAGGGGCTTGCATAGAATTGTTCCTCCGGCCGGAGTTGTGTCTGTGTCTGTCTTTTGTGTGTGTCATGTCCTTTGTGTCATTTCGTCCGCAACACTTTCTATGGGGTAGACCTCTCAGTAATGGAGGCAGCTCCCAGCACACCTAGATTTAGCTATGCGCTTTTGTTTTGAGAGTTAGGTCACAAATATTCAGTCATTTGAGCCGAACTGCTTCAGGTGCAGTTCATTCTTCAAAGCCTGTATGCTTCCGTATTCCTGCATATTCTAAACAGTAAAATCTAAATTAAACATTATAGCAAACTGTTTGTAAAGATGAATGAGTAGGACTTGAATTACTTCTGTCATGTACTCACTCAATGGTATGGCCATTCAGGGTTTAGATTTCTGTTTAAAATTTAAAACAGTAGGGGCACCTGGGTGGCTCAGTCAGTGGAGCATCTGACTTTGGCTCAGGTCATGATCCCATGGTTTGTGAGTTTGAGCCCTGTGTCGGGCTCTGTGCTGATAGCTCAGAGCCTGGAGTCTGCTTTGGATTCTATGTCTCCCTCTCTCTGTTGCTCCCCCACCTGCACTATGTCTCTCTCTCAAAAATTAATAAAGATTTAAAAATTTTTAAAAATTTAAAACAATGAAATAGAGACTTCTTTTTGAGGGTTTTTAAATTGGTAATTGCAAATGTCAGTTCTTATATGAAATACAGTGCTGAGTTTGAACAATGTAGTAGAAATTTTTGCTTCTTTTAAAGTTGCTAATCATTTAAAATCCAAGGAACATTTCAAGAAAATAATGATTACTGATTATTACATGAGTGTTTACTTTTCAAGTGAAGTTTATTGAAGTATAATTTGCACAAAGTAAAACTCTTCCTTTGGAGGCATATAGCATTCTCTTGGGTGTATAGCTGGGAGTGAGATTGTTGGATTGTCTGGTAAAAATTAACTTTGTAAGGAACTGCCAAATTTTTCCCCAAAGGTACTGCTTTGCATTCCTACCAGCCTTGTATGAGTTTTGTTGCTCTCTACCATTGCCAGTGCTGGTCACTGTGAGGGTTCTTATTTTCAGGCATCCTAATTTAGTGTGAGGTAGTAACTCCTCGGGGTTTTTGTCTGCATTTCTCTGATGCCTAATGATGCTGAGCATCTTTCCCTGTGCTTATTTATCATCCTTATGCGTACCTTATCTCTACTTAAATGAAGTGCCTGTTCAAATATTTTCCCAGGTTTTTAAGTTGGGTTATTAGTCTTCTTATTATTAAGTTTTGAGAGATCTTTATGTATTTCAGATACAAGTCCTTTATCAGATATGCAGCTATTTCTCAGCCAACATTTGCTCCCAAGATGTAATTTTTGGATATATTAATGGTATATTTTTGAAAAACAGAAGTTTTTATTTTGGTGAAGTCCAATTTATCAATGTTGTTTTTTTTTTCTTTTACAGATCATGTTTTAGGCATCCTTGCTGAGAAATTGCCTTCTAAACCAAGATGGCAGATTTTTCATCCTCTATTTTCTTACAGAAGTTTTGTACTTTTATCTTTTACATATAGATTTATGATTCATTTCGAGTTAGTTTTTATACATGGTGCAAAGTATGGGTTCAAGTTTAGTTTATACACATGGATGTCCACTTGTTCCAGCACCATTGGGTGAGGAGAGTACTCTTTCCCTATTGGATGACTGAGCACTTTTGTTTATACTCCTATATGTGTGGGCTGTTTCTGGACTTTTTGTTCCACTGATCTATATAATGTCTTGTGTCAATACCACACCACGTTTATTTTTGTAACTCTGCAGTATTGCTTACTATTGAAAAGAATTTTATTGTACAGGTAAGTGGGTCTTAAAGAATGTTCTGGTCTGGCAGTCAAATATGCTAAAGACACCATTGACAAAAAGAGATAAATGAGAAGCAAGTGAGAGGTTTTTGAGTGGGAAATTCATACACTGACTCCTCCTTGTGGCTCCCAGGGCAAGAACAAGTGGCTTTCCAGCTTGGGGAAGAGGACTACACTCCCCATACCACAGCAAGAAATTCTACTAGAGGCGGAGTCTCGATTGGTGTCGGGAGTTTGGTGCTGGAGTGACTCTGGGAAGCTGCAGGTACCTGAGAGAGAGACAGACAGACAAACAGAGACAGAGAGAGACCATGCTGGAGCATTCACCTGGGAGCAAGAGATGCTCCATGTGATGCTCCTTACCATGAAATCCATGAAAGGTTAGTGTTCAATGAGCTGCCAGGTGGGGACTTCTGCACACATACATAGAATGGGCTCTCAGACTCTGGTTGCTGTCTCCAAGACACTGGCTTGAGACAGTGGACAGGAAATCAGTAGTTCATTTTGCAAAAACTTCATGCAATTAGCTTGGGTGATATAGTAAGAAGGGAGATCCTTTCTGAATTGCTGGTATACTTGGCTTTGATGCATCACAGAGGAACAACTTTCAGTTCTTTTCAACCCATTTATGTTGATCTAGAGCTTCCTGTGCAGGAGAACATGGTACACATCAGAGCACTCAACACAGTCTGCAAATGACACAGCTGCAAGTCTCAGTTGGCCAGAACAAGGAACCAATGTGGTGATGGCCATAGTTTTCACTCCTGAGCTGACTCTGCTCCTCACAAGCTCTGGTCTGCTGACTTACCTGTGATACCATTGACCCCAGTGCCTGTATTGGGACGTGATCCAGCAGGTCCCATGGAGGTGCTGAAGCTAGTTAGAAATGTGGGCTCCTTATCTACCACTTGGACTTCAGCACTAGGTTAAAAATAGCCACATTTTAGATATTAAACCAACAGCCAGTAGTCTGGGTATCAACAATGTCTCATGGTGAAGCCTATGGCCAGACTACATTTATTATCAAATCATCCCAGTTATATGTAATCACTAAAGAGAGAAATATACTCAGTGGCTCAGGATAGCACAGAAAATTGCTGTAAGAAAGCAGAATATGGGTTAGGATAGTTAGGGTAAGTATCATAGAAGCAGAAGCATTAAGATTGCTCATTGAAATTTGCTCAAATGTGGTTTGGATAGGTGCTCTATGTTTCTGCTTTTTTTCCCTGACAGAGTATTTATTTATAAAACTTTAATTAGTTGCCAAACACAGACACTGAGAGGTTTTTGTTAGGAGTCTGGATATCTCCTTCTGGAATAGTACCACCTGGCTCTAAACAGGGTATGTTATTCCAAAGCACCTGCTCAGTCCCTTAGGGACCCAGAGTTTAGTACCTTGGAACAGACCTGATTGGACCTTCAGGAATGGATAGAGACCACTGGGAACATCTGAATTTCTTGCTTTGGGAAGACCTTTCAAAACAACATATGATAGGCAGAAGGTATAAAGAGGGGAGTTTGACTCCATAAATATTCTAATCTCTGCACATCGAAAGCACTTTAAACAAAATTGAAAGGCAAAAGACAAAATAAGAAAAAGTATTTGCAACAAGTGGCAGATGGTTAAATGTAATGTAGTTCTGATCTGCTCCAGAGAGTTCTGGTTTACCTCTATTGTTCTGCCTAATTATTGACTGCAACCCTTTCACTTTCAGGTGCCCTGATTTGGACAATAAATCACATACATGGTTATTTTTACAAATTATTAATATTTGTAGTATATAAAGAATGTTCACATGTTAAAAAGAAACAGATGAACATTGAAAAGTTGAATAAAGCTATAAACAAGTAATGCATAGTGTAGATTAAAACAAATAGTCAATTCATAGTGAAAATATTAACTATTAATTAAAATAAGATGGTAACAATGAGGTAGTATTGGTGTGGCAATTGGAAAGCTTTATAAAAAATATAAACACACACATTCATAGGTATGGGGAGCAGACACTTCCCTTCAGGTTGGAACATAATTTGGAAGGCTCTTTCTGGAAGGCAATTTTGCAACTTGCATGAGAAAATTTTCTACTTCTAATAATGTATCTTTAGGAAATATTTTATAATAAGCAAAATGATTGGAATATTATTTTCGCTGAAGCTTTGTGTATAGAAAATTATAAAGAAAGTAAATGCCCAATAGGGAGGAAAGAAATTTTTATTAGCTGAGGGTTCTTATGTCCCACTAGGCACTTTACTACTTTCTCCCTTTTCAACCTTATGAGGTAGGTACCATCATTATCCCCATTTTACAGAGGAAGACACTTAGGCATAGAGCACTGAAGGCATCCAGTAAGTAGCAGGATGTGGGAAATGTGGTCTCCAACCCTAGAACTTCATGAAGGCACAAACACCTCCTTCAATCCATGATGTTACATCCACTGAGTGACATGTCCATCAAAAATGATGACAAAGGATAATAAATTACTTTATTTTTTTTTTAAATGTTTTATTTCTAGGAGAGAGAGAGAGACAGCGTGAGCAGGGGAGGGTCAGAGAGAGAGGGAGTCACAGACTGAAACAGGCTCCAGGCTCCGAGCTGGCAGTCAGCACAGAGCCCGACGCGGGGCTCAAACCCACGAACCGCGAGATCATGACCCGAGCGAAAGTCGGACGCTTAACCGACTAAGCCACCCAGGTGCCCCGATAATAAATTACTTTAAATGAGAGATATGAAATATTTTTAAGTGAAAACAGTTATGAACCAGTATATATAGTATTGTTCTATTTTTATAAAAGGTGAACATCTATGTATGCATTAAAAATGATGGATATAAACCAAACCAGTTATAGATATGTGTATGTGGGAATATCTCTAGGTGGTAGAAATACACAGGATTTTTATTATCTTCTTTTGTCTTGTTTATATTTTATAAACATTGTACAATGACTATGAGTTAAATTTGAAGTAAAAAAATATACCTGCAAAGTTAAAGTAGGGATTTGGCTGGGGAGGAGGTATCATTTTGAATGCACTGGTGGACTGTGGCCAACAAATCATGACGGCTTTGAAGAGACCATCAGCCTATTATGAAAGATGAAGAAAGAGCAGTAGAGAACTGGGCTTTCTAACTTCTGTTCTCTGTTACAGGATGGTCCCTTTAGAAATGGATCATCTCTTGTTGTCTATCCTGTATCACACATCAAGATAGACCTGTGCCCAGTAAGTGGATGGAAGACAGGAGGCAGGAATAAAAAAGACCAGACATTGAGGAAACCTTCCTTCTGATAAAGTATGTACCCCTTTCTTATTGGTCATAGATCATTTCTGATGCTTGACCTTACCTGGCTGATGCAGCCTGTCTCTTTTCCAGCTGTGTGTCCACTGCACATCACCCTTACCCATGCTCTAAGCTTTCCCAGATGGCCCCACCTTTGACACTCTTTCCTCACCCCTACTGCAAGCATACCCCCAGTGCTCACTGGACCACAGCCCTCCTCAAATCGTCAAGATTTGTATCATTATGCCCTCCACCCACCTACATCTTCAGTTCCCCTTCCTTTTTGGATTGTTCTCATCAGCCTTGAGTATCAGTCATATTGAAAATAATCTCCTGAGTTCTACATCCCTAATGGCTCAATTTTTGTTTTCCAAGGAAAATTCCTTTGACCTGTTCTGCTCATGTCCACTTCATTACTTCCCAACCTACCTGAAACCATGCAAACAGGCTTTACCCCCACTCCCCTGCAGAAACCAGTCAAGTCACCCACCACCTCCACCTCCAAATCCTCTGGATAATCCTCACTCAAAGAATCTGACTAATGCCCAAAGGCAGTAGTTGTCCCTCCTCTTTCTTCTAGAATTTTTGTGTTCCCTGTTGCCTCTACAGCCTCTTCTTGTCTCTCTTCTTTGTTGGCTGCTGCCCAGGGATCAGTCCTCAGCTCTCCCATCCTCCTTCACCCACTGGGTGGTCTAACTTTGTGGTGGCTCTTTGGTGTACACACCCTCTGGATGTTGGTGGATCTCCCACCACTTTTGCCCCATTTCCAGAGTTAACATGCATCTGCTGCTTGCTCAGCATATTGCTTGCTTTCTGGTCAGCTTCTAGAACCTCAGCCTCTGCTTTACCACACCATATTCTCCCCAAAATCCCATTCTTGCTTCTGCCATAGGCCTCCTCATCTCACTACGAGGCACTCCTGGTTATCCAGTATTTCATATCAAAAGCCTGGAGTCATCTTTGATTTCTTCACACTGTCCTCATCATTCCCTGGATCCATGAGCATTTCCTGAATGCTGTCTTCAGAACCCTCCTTTCACCTAACCTGTCCTCTTGATCCTGCTAGTGCCTTCCCAGCATCCAAGCCACTAGGTCTCTCCTGAGGGTGCTGTAATAGGACTCACATCTCTGTCCTTCCTGTCTTGCCTCTGCACCCAAGACTGAGTTAATAAAACCACAAGCCCATTGATTCACTATCCTACTATGCTCCTGCCCAATATGAGTCTCAATGATAGCATCAGGTCCTAAGTGATCAAGCATTGCTTACCTTCAGCCCCATCCCATCTCCCTCTCCTCCTGCTCACAGGCTCAGCCACGCAGGCCTGGATGGTTTTTTTTTTTCACAAGCTGAGTGAGTACCCATTTGGGGTAGTCATGTTGCTTTCTCCCTGTGCCTCTTCTCTGTTTCTCTATATCTGATTCCTTCTCCTAACTCAGGTGTCCACTCCCATGTCACTCCCTTGGAGAGGCTTTCCTTAGCAGACACTATGGGTGTCTTGGCCGTATGGATTAAATGCGCTAATAGTAGGTGCTCAGCAGATGTTCCTTGGGCAGACAAACAAATGCATGAGCTTTGCATTTTGTTCTTTACCAGTGCAGTTGAGATTCCACCCTACGGTCACTTAGGTATTCAGGCACAAATCACTGCTGATGGGGTGTTTAGGGGGCACTTTGGGACAAAACACTGATGACAGGGGTTCTTCCAAGTTCATAGAAGTGCTTCACCTGTGGTTGAATTTCTGATGCAGTCCTGTAGGCAGCAGCCTCCATTCAGGATTTGGGGAACAAAACAAAGATAATGATGCTAATTTCTATAAATTTTATAAAATGCACCAAACTGTTAGATTATTAAAAATCTGTCTTTGAGCATCATCTAAGAGTGAGATGTTCAGCACTGTTCTGCTCTAATCTCCTTGGAGAGGTGAGTAAGACTCGATGGGGCTTCACGACTCCCAGGCTAGAAACCAGGGCTATAGTCTGATTGTGTCTGAGTCTGGCTAGTGTCTGCCTTCAGAAGGGTGTGGTGAATGGACTGTGGCTAGTTCTGGTCCATTTTGCAGGGTGAGGGGCCTCAGAGCACTTTATTTATTTATTTTTTCATAGTTTATTCTCAAGTTGGTTTCCATATAACACCAAGTGCTCATCCCAACAAGTGCCTTCCTCCATGCCCATTACCCTCCTTCCCCTCACCCCCCACACCATCAGCCATCAGTTTGTTCTCAGCATACAAGAATCTGTCATGGTTTGCCTCCCTCACTTTCCCCCACTGTTTTTCCCCCTCCCCATGTCCCCCATGGTCTCTGTTAAGTTCCTCCTATTCTCCTCTACATGCAAACATATGGTATCTGTCTTTCTCTGCCTGAGTAATTTCACTCATCATAACACCATCAAGTTCCATCCATGTTGCTACACATGAACAGGTTTCATTCTTTCTCATTGCCATGTAGTTTTCCACTGTATAAATAAATCACATCTTTTTCTTTTTTTAATAAATAGTTTATTGTCAAGTTGGTTTCCAACAACACCCAGTGCTCATCCCCACAAGTGCCCTCCTCCATGCCCATCACCCCTTCTCTCCCCCACACACCCATGAGTCCTCAGTTTGTTCTCAGCATTCAAGAGTCTCTCGTGGTTTGCCTCTATCCCTTTCCCCCACTACTTTTCCCCTTCTTCTTCCTCATGGTCCTCTGTTAAGTTCTTCCTAATCCTCCTATACGTGCAAACATATGGTATTTATCCTTCTCTGCCTGACCTATTTCAGACAGCATAACACCCTCCAGTTCCATCAATGTTGCTACACATGGCCAGATTTCATTGTTTCTCATTGCCATGTAGTATTCCATTGTATAGATAAACCACATCTTCTTGATCCGTTCTTCAGTTGATGGACACTTAGGCTCTTTCCATGTTTTGGCTATTGTAGAGAGTGCCGCAATGAACATTGGGTTACATGTGCCCCTATGCATCAGTACTCCTATATCCCTTGGGTACATTCCTAGCAGTGCTAGTGCTGGGTCCTAGGGGAGTTCTACTGTTAATTTTTTTGAGGAGCCTCCACACTGTTTTCAAAGGGGCTGCACCAATTTACATTCCCACCAACAGTGTAGGAAGGTACCCGTTTCTCCACATCCTCGCCAGCATCTAGAGTTCTCTGATTTGCTCATTTTAGCCACTCTGACTGGCATGAGGTGGTATCTCAGTGTGGTTTTGATTTGTATTTCCCTGATGAGGAGGGATGCTGAGCATCGTTTCATGTGTCTGGATGTCCTCTTTGGAGAAATGTCTGTTCATGTCTTCTACCCATTTCTTCACTGGACTGTTTGTTTCTCAGGTGTGGAGCTTGGTGAGTTCCTTCTAGATTTTGGATAGTAACCCTTTATCTGATATGTCATTTGCAACTATCTTTTCCCATTCCGTAGGTTGCCTATTTGTTTTATGGATTGTTTCCTTTGCCATACAGAAGGTTTTAATGTTGATGAGATCCCAAAAGTTCATTTGTGCTCTTGATTCCCTTGTCTTTGGGATGTGTCAAGCAAGAAATTGCTGCGGTTGAGGTCAAGGAGGTTGTTTTCTCATGATTTGCCTCCCTCCCTTTCCCCTACTATTTTCCCCCTTCTTCTCCCCCATGGTCCTCCGTTAAGTTCTTCCTAATCCTCCTATACGTGCAATCATATGGTATTTGTTTTTCTCTGCCTGGCTTATTTCGCTCAGCGTAACACCTTCAAGTTCCATCCATGTTGCTACACATGGCCAGATTGCATTCTTTCTCATTGCCATGTAGTATTCCATTGTATACATGAACCACATCTTCTTGATCCTTTCGTCAGTTGATGGACACTTAGGCTCTTTCCATGTTTTGGCTATTGTTGAGAGCGCTGCTATGAACATTGGAGTACATGTGCCCCTATGCAACAAACTGAGGGCTGGTGAAGGTGTGGGGGGGAGAGGAAGGAGAGTGATAGGCATGGAGAAGAGCACTTGTGGGGATGAGCACTGGGTGTTATATGGAAACAAACTTGACAATAAACTATTTTAAAAAATAAAATTAATTAAAAAAACAAAAACATAGCTAAACAAAAAAATTAAAAATTAAAAATGAAATTAAAGAAAAAAGGAGGTTGTTTTCTCCTTTATCCTCCAGAGTTTTGATGGTTTCCTTTCTCATATTCAGTTCCTTTATCCATTGTGAGTTCATTTTTGTGTATGGTGTGGAAAATGATCTGGTTTTATTCTTCTGCATGTTGCTGTCCAGTTCTCCCAGCACCATCTGCTAAAGACGCTATCTTTTTTCCATTGGATACTCTTTCCTGCTTTGGTAAAGATTAGTTGGACATACATTTGTGGGTCCAATTCTGAGTTCTCTATTCTATTCCATTGGTCTTCCTTTTATTTCTGTTGTCGATCCAGGTGTCTTCTTTGGAAAAGTGTCTATTCATGTCTTCCGCCCATTTCTTCACTGGATTATTTGTTTTTTTGGGTGTGGGTTTGGTAAATTCTTTACAGATTTTGGGTACCAACCTTTTATCTGATATGTCATTTGCAACTATCTTTTCCCATTCCATTGGCTGCCTTTTATTTTTGTTGATTGTTTCCTTTGCAGTGCAGAAGGTTTTTATCTTGATGAGGGCCCAATAGTTCATTTTTTATTTGAATTCCCTTGCCCTTGGAGATGTGTTGAGCAAGAAGTTGCTGCAGTTGATGTCAAAGAGGTAGTTGCCTGCTTCTCCTCTAGGGTTTTGATTGTTTTCTGTCTCACATTCAGGTATTTCATCCATTTCGAGTTTTTTGTGTATGGTGTAAGAAAGGGTTCTAGTTTTATTATTCTGCATGTTGCTGTCCAGGTCTCCCGGCACCATTTGCTAAAGAGAATATCTTCAGATACCATATGTTTTCACTCATATGTGGATCTTGAGAAACTTAACAGAAGACTATGGGGGAGGGGAAGGAGAAAAAAGTTACAAACAGGGAGGGAGGAAAACAATAAGAGACTTTAAACTCAGAGAACAAACTGCTTGGTTGTTGAGGGAGTGGGGAAGAGGGGAAAGTGTTCGATGGGCACTTGTTGAGATGAGTACTGGGTGTTGTATGTATGCCAAGTTGACAACAAATTATATTAAAAAAATAAAGTGACTGTCTTTATTTCCATTGGATACTCGTTCCTGTTTTGTCAAAGATTAGTTGGCCATACATTTGTGGGTCCAATTCTGGGCTCTCTATTCTATTCCATTGGTCTATGTGTCTGTTTTTGTGCCAATACCATACTGTCTTGATGACTATAGCTTTGTAGTAGAGGCTAAAGTCTGGGATTGTGATGCCTTCTGCTTTGGTTTTCTTCTTCAATATTACATTGGTTATTTGGGGCCTTTTGTGGTTCCATACAAATTTTAGGATTGTTTGTTCTACGTTCTAGGTTTGAGAAGAAAACCAGTGCAATTTTGATTGATGTTGCTTTGAATGTTCAGACTGCTTTGGATAGTATTGATATTTTAACAATAATTATTCTTCCACTCCATGAGCATGAATGTTTTTCCATTCCCTGTGTGTGTGTGTCTTCAATTTCCTTCATAAGTTTTCTATAATGTTAAACATACAGATCTACATCTTTGCTTAAGTTTATTCCTGGGTAATTTATGGTTGTTGGTGCAATTGTAAATGGGATTAGTTTCTTGATTTCTCTTTCTGTTGCTTCATTATTGGTGTATTAAAATGCAGCTGATATCTGTATATTGATTTTGTACCCTGTGACTTTGCTAAATTCATGTATCAGTTCTAGCAAAATTTTGGTGGAGTCTCTCGGGTTTTCCATGTAGAGTATCATGTCATCTGCAAAAAGTGAAAGTTTGACTTCTTCTTTGTCAATTTGGATGCATTTTATTTCATTTTCTTGTCTGATTGCTGATGCTAGGACTTCCAACACTATGTTAAACAGAAGTGGTGAGAGAGGACATCCCTGTTGTATTCCTGATCTCAGGGGAAAAGCTCTCAGTTTTTCCTCATTGAGGATAATACTAGTGGTGGGTCTTTTACATATGGTTTTTATGATGTTTAGGTATGTTCCTTCTATCCCAATTTTCTTGAGAGTATTTATTAAGATGGTATATTTTGTCAAATGCTTTTCTGCATTTATTGGCAGGATCAATGGTTCTTATTCTTTCTTTTATTAATGTGATGTATCACGCTGATTATTTTGCAAATATTGAAGCAGCCCTGCAGCTTGATCCCACTTGATCATGGTGAATTATTCTTTTTATATGCTGTTGAATTCAATTTGCTAGTATCTTGTTGAGAATTTTTGCATACACATTTATCAGGGATATTGGCCTGCAATTCTCCTTTTGTGGGATCTCTGTTCTGTTTGGTATCTAGTTAATGCTGGCTTCACAGAGTCTGAAAGCTTTCCTTCCATTTGTGTTGTTTGGAACAGCTTGAGAAGGATAGGTATTATTTGTGCTTTAAATGTCTGGTAGAATTCCCATACCAGAAGAGAAGCCTTCTGTACCAGGTCTCTTATTTTTTGGGAGGTTTTTTTTTGATAACCAATTCAACTTCTTCACTAGTTATGAGTCTGTTCAAATTTTCTATTTCTTCCCATTTGAGTTTTTGTAGTATGTGGCTGTTTAGGAATTCTTCCATTTCTTCCAGGTTGTCCAGGTTGTTGGCATGTAATTTTTCATAGAATTCTCTGGTAATTATTTGTATTTCTGAGGGATTAGTTGTGATAAGCCAATTTTCATTCATGATTTTATCTATTTGGGTCCTCTCTCTTTAGTTTTTGAGGAGTTTGGTTAGGGGGTTATAAATTTTGTTTATTTTTTCCAAAAAAACTAGCTCTGAGTTTCATTGATCTGTTCTTCTTTTTTTATTCTATATTATTTTGTTCTGATCTTTATTATTTTTCTTCTTCTGCTAGGTTGGGGGTGTCTTTGCCATTATGCTTCTTGTTCCATTGGGTGTGCTATTAGATTTTGTATTTGGGAGTTTTCTTGTTTCTTGAGATAGCTGGATTGCATTTTAGGACTGCCTTTGCTGCATCCCAAAGGGTTTGGACTGATGTGTTTTCATTTTCTATTGCTTCCATATAGTTTTAAATTTCTTCTTTAATTGCCTGGTTGACCCATTCATTCTTTAGCAGGATGTTCTCTAACCTCTATGCATTTGGAGGTTTCCCAAACTTTTTCCTGTTGTTGATTTCAAGTTTCATAGCATTGTGATCTAAAAATGTGCATGGTATGTATGATCTAAATTCTTTTATATTTACTGAGGGCTATTTTGTGACCCCATATGTGATCTATCTTGGAGAATGTTCCATGTGAACTTGAGAAAAATGTGTATTCTGCTGCTTTAGGATGAAAAGCTCTGAATATATCTGTCAGTTCCATCTGGTTCAGTGTATCTTAAAGCCACTGTTTCTTTATTGATTTTCTGCCTAGATGATCTGTCCATTGCTGTAACTGGGGTATTAAAGTCCCCTGCAATGACCACATCCTTACTAATAAGATTGCATATGTTTGCGTTTAATTGTTTTATATATTTGTGGGCTTCTGAATTTGGTGGATAAATATTTATAATTGTTAGCTCTTCTTGATGGATATGCCCTGTAATTATGATATAATGCCCTTCTTCATCTCTTATTACAGCCTGTAGTTTAAAATCTAGTTTTTCTGATATAGGTATGGTACTCCAGCTTTCTTTTGTCCATGATAGATGGTTCTCCATCCCCTCACTTTCAATCTGAAAGTGTCCTCAGGTCTAAAAGACAGGTTCTTGTTTTTTAATATATATATATATATATAAAGAATTATCCAGTAATTAAATCATGAAATGCAATTCTGCTGTGTGCCTTGGAACTGGTGGCAATGCTGGTCTGTCTGATTCTTTGGCATCAATCCCACTCCAGTAGACACACAGTTACCAGGCACAGAGATTTGGTTTGGTGTAGCCCCACCTTGTTGGTGATGGGGAGAAAAATGGTGATACCTCAGTCTCTCCTCCATGGACTGAGTGTCCCAAACCACTCTGTTCAGGTCGTTCTCACAGTGCCTCAGGCAGGAATGAGGTGGTTTGTCCCACTCAGCTGACTCCCGTGCCTCCCTGGTACTTGGCTTGGATTCAAACCTCAATATATTAAAGGGTCCCACTCTGTGTGCCCCAGTTCCTGGGAAGTGTCACTCCATGCCACTGATATATGCCCTCTGCCTGGTGGGCACAGACAGTCTTTGTCTTTTGAATGATTATATACCTTTTTCTCACGGCAAGTCAGGGAGGTGATTTCTTTCTTCCACTATGTACTGCACCTCTGAGCTAGTTACCAAGCCCAGGGTTAGCTCCCTTTCTCCCCAGGTGTGTGAACAGAGCAGCTGGCCCCAGTCCAGAAAAAGCCCCTCAGTAAGAGATTGGATCTTTCTCTGTCCTGGTCCGTGGGTTTTCTTTTGTACAGATACTGTTCTAGGATTCCACAATCTTTCTTTCTCTTCCCTTTGTCTCTCTGCTGAAGGGGATCTCTCCCATATATGCTTATGCTGACTGTTTTATCCTTCCCAGTTCACAGTCATGCACCTATGACCTATGCACCAAGTTGTCCCTGTGGGTCTCTGGAGATGTCTCTGTCACTGTGTAGCCCAGACTCTTGGAATTGAAAGTGCTCTGGCATCAAAGGAGGACTAGAGCCAGCAAGATGGCAGAGAAGTAGGGACCTCCGTGCATTTCGCTTGCACTCATCTCTCAAACAGAGAAGTCCTGAAGTCATTGGACACTGAACCACAGGAGTTTGGGAAGAGAAAGAGACAGAATATACTGGGAAGGAAACCTCATAATGTGGCTACCCCAAGACACAAGCCAAAGCATACATGGTGTAGAGTCCCAGATATCGCTACGAGTAGAGAAACAAAATAACCACACTCTCAAGAAGAGAAACCAAAAGACACCATTCAAAGAACACGTCCTGAATGGACAGACCCTGAATGATCAAAAAGCCCTCTTTAATGCAGAAGAACTGCCAGGGGCAGAGTGTACAACAAGCTTTTAAAATTAAGAAGAGATAGAAAACTATCCGAAATGTTGAAACGGAAGAACTCATCTCAAAATAAATTCCAGGAAAAAATGACAGCTAAAGAACTGCTCAAAACAGATATAAGCAACATAACTGAACAAGAATTTAGAGCAATAGTCATAAAACTAATTGCTAGGCTTGAAAAAGGCACAGAAGACATCAAACAAACTATTTCTACAAACACTATGGAGCACAATAATAGACATGATGAATTTAAAAATGCAATAAATGAGATACATAATAAACTGGAGGCGTCCAATGCACGGATTGAAGAGGCAGAAAGGAGAATAAGTGATTTAGAAGACACAATTATAGAGAAATAGGAAGCTGAGAAAAAGAGAGATAAATTGATCCAGGAACATGAAAGAAGAGTTCAAGAGCTCAGCGATACAGTCAAACGGTACAATATCCATATCATAGGAATCTCAGAAGAGGAAGAGAGAGGGAAAGGCGCTGAAGGGGTCCTTGAACAAATTATAGCAGATAATTACCCCAATCTGGTGAGGGAAGCAGACGTTGAAATTCAAGAGGCACGAAGAACTCCCTTCAGATGTAACTTGAATCAATCCTCTGCATGACATATCATAATGAAACTGGCAAAATATAAGGGCAAAGAGAGAATTCTGAAAGCAACTAGGGAGAAAAGAGCCCTAACATACAAAGGGAAACCTATGAGAGTGGTGACAGACCTATCAGCTGAAACTTGGCAGGCCAGAAAGGACTGACAGAAAATCTTCAATGTGATAACTGGAAAAATATGCAGCCAAGAATCCTCTATACAGCAAGCCTCTCATTGATAATAGGAGAGATAAATGTCTTCCCAAATAAATAAAAATTGAAAGAATTCATCACCACTAAAGAAGCCCTACAAGAAATCCTGACAGGTACTCTATGAGGTAAATGTTGCAAGGAACGCAAGATACTAGAGACACCACTGCAAGCATGAATCCCACAAACGATACAATGAATCTAAACCCATATATTTCAATAATAACACTGAATGTAAATGGGCTGAATGCTCCAATCAAAAGACATAGGGTATCAGAATGGATAAGAAAACAAAATCCAACTATTTGCTGTCTACAAGAAACACATTTCAGACTGGAGAACACCTTCAGATAGAAAGTAAGGGGATGGAGAAATATCTATCATGCTACTGGAAGTCAAAAGAAAGCTGGGGTAGCTATACTTATATCAGACAAAATGGACTTTAAAGTAAAGGCAGTAACAAGGGATGAATAAGGGCATTATATAATAATTTCAGAGTCTATCTATTAGGAAGAACTAACAATTATAAATGTCTATGCACTGAATACAGAAGCACCTAAATATATAAAACAATTAATCACAAACAGAAACAATCTTATGGATAAGGATGTGCTAATAGCAGGAGACTTTCATACTCTACTTACAGCAATGGATAGATCAACTAGACAGAAAATCACGAAAGAAACAATGCACTTGAATGACACATTGGATCAGATGGATCTGACAGATATATTTAGAACTCTACATTCTGAATCCATAGAATTCACTTTCTTCACAAGTACGCATGGCACATTCTCCAAGATAGATCACATACTGGGACATAAAGCAGCCCTTAGTAAATATAAAAGAGTTGAGGTCATATCATGCACGCTTTCAGATCACAATTCTATGAAACTTGAAATCAATCACAGGAAGAAGTCTGGAAAACCTCTAAAAACATGGAGGTTAAAGAATACCCTACTAAAGAACGATTGGGCCAATCAGGCAATTAGAGAAGAAATTTAAAAAATATGGGTTGTGGCAAAGGCAGTCCTAAGAGGAAAGTACGTTGCACTCCACGCCTATTGCAAGAAATTAGAAAAGCGCAAGTCCCAAATCTAACAGTGCACCTAAAAGAACTAGAGGGAGAGCAATAAGAGCACCTCAAGTCCAGTAGGAGAAGAAAATAATAAAAATCAGGGCAGAAATAAGCAATATAAAAACCAAAAAAACAGTTGAACAGATCAATGAAACCAAGAGTGGGCTTTTTGAAAAAATAAACAAAATTGACAAACCTTCAGCCAGGCTTCTCAAAAAGAAAAGAGAGAGAGTACTCCAATAGACCAAATCGTGAATGAAAATGGACTGATTACAACCAACCCCTCAGAAATACAAGCAATTATCAGGGAATACTATGAAAAATTATATGCCAACAAACAGGACAACATAGAAGAAATGGACAAATTCCTAAACACACACTCACTACCAAAATCCACACGGAAAGAGATAGAAAATCTGAACAGACCTATTACGAGTGAAGAAACTGAATCAGTTATCAAAAATCTCCCAACAATTTAAAGCCCTTGGCACGATAGCTTCCCTTGGGAATTCTACCAGACATTTAAAACAGAATTAATACCCATTCTTCTCAAGCTATCCCAAAAAGTAGAAATCTTTTTTTTTTAATGTTTTATTTATTTCTAGGAAAGAGAGAGAGAGACAGCGTGAGCAGGGGAGGGTCAGAGAGAGAGGGAGTCACAGACTCAGACAGGCTCCAGGCTCTGAGCTGGCTCCAGGCTCTGAGCTGGCAGCCAGCACAGAGCCCGATGCGGGGCTTGAACATACGAACCGCGAGACCATGACCTAAGTGAAAGTCGGACGCTTAACCGACTAAGCCACCCAGGCGCCTTTTTTTCTTTCTTTTTTTTTTTTTACAAATAGTTTATTGTCAAATTAGTTTCCACATAACACTCAGTGCTCATCCCAAGTGTCCTCCTCCATGCCCACCCCTCCTCCCCCCCACATCCATCAGTCCTCAGTTTTTGTCAGCATTCAAGAGTCTCTCATGGTTTGCCTCTCTCCCTTTCCCCCACCATTTCCGCCCTTCTTCTCCCCCTTGGTCCTCTGTTAAGTTCCTCCTAATCCTCCTATACGTGCAAACATATGGTATTTGTCCTTCTCTGCCTGACTTATTTCGCTCAGCATAACACCCTCGAGGTCCATCCATGTTGCTACACATGGCCAGATTTCATTGTTTCTCATTGCCATGTAGTATTCCATGGTATAGATAAACCACATCTTCTTGATCCATTCGTCGTTGATGGACACTTAGGCTCTTTCCATGTTTTAGCTATTGTGGAGAGTGCTGCTATGAACATTGGGGTACATGTGCTCCTATGCATCAGCATTTCTGTATCCCTTGGGTAAATTCCTAGCAGTGCTATTGCTGGGTCATAGGGGAGTTCTATTGTTAGTGTCCTTAGGAACCTCCACACTGTTTTCCAGAGGGGCTGTACCAGTTTACATTCCCACCAACAGTGTAGGAGGGTTCCCGTTTCTCCACATCCTCACCAGCATCTAGAGTTCTCTGATTTGCTCATTTGAGCCACTCTGACTGGCGTGAGGTGGTATCTCAGTGTGGTTTTGATTTCTATTTCCCTGATGAGGAGGGATGCTGAGCATCATTTCATGTGTCTGTTGGCCATCTGGATGTCCTCTTTGGAGAAGTGTCTGTTCATATCTCTGCCCATTTCTTCACTGGGTTGTTTGTTTTTCGGGTGTGAAGTTTGGTGAGTTCCTTATAGATTCTGGATATTAACCCTCAAAAAGTAGAAATCTAAGGAAAACTTTTAGATTCATTGTATGAAGCCAGCATCAGTTTGATTCCCAAGCCAGACAGAGACCAAGCAAAAAAAGAGAACTACAGACCAATATTCTTAATGAATACAGATGCAAAAATCCTCAACAAGATACTTGCAAATCGAATCCAACAACACATAAAAAGAATTATCCACCAATATCAAGTGGGATTCATTCCTGGGTTACAGGGCTGGTTCAATATTCTCAAATCAATCAATGTGATACATCACATTACAAAAGAAAAGATAAAAACCGTATAATCTTGTCAATGGATGCAGGAAAAGAACTTGACAAAATATAGGATCCCTTCTTAATAAAGACCCTCGAGAAAGTTGGGAAGGAAAGAACATACTTAAACATCAAAAAAGCCATCTATGAGAATCTCTCAGCTAACACCATCTTCAATGGGGAAAAACTGAGAGCTTTCCCCCTGAGATCAGGAACACGACAGGGATGCCCACTCTCACCACTGTTGTTTAACATTGTGCTGGAAGTCCTAGCATCAGTGATCAGACAACAAAAGGAAATAAAAGGCATCAGAATTGGCAAAGAGGAAGTCAAACTTTCACTTTTTGCAGACGACATGATACTCTACATAGAAAACCAGACAGAATCCACCAGAAGCCTACTAGAACTGATCCATGAATTTAGCAATGTTGCAAGAGACAAAATCAACTCACAGAAAACGGTTGCATTTTTGTACACGAACAAGGAAGCAACAGAAAGGGAAATCAAGAAAGTAATCCCATTCACAATTGCACAAAAAAACATAAAATACCTAGGAATAAACCTAACCAAGGATACAAGAGATCTGTATGATGAAAACAATAGAAACTTTATGAAGGAAATTGAAGAAGACACAAAGAAGTGGAAAAACATTCCATGCTCATGGATTGGAAGAATAAATATTATTAACATGTCATTACTACCCAAAACACTCTACACATTCAATGCAATTCCAGTCAAAATTTCAACAGCATTCTTTTCAAAACTAGAACAAACTATAAAATTTGTATGAAACCACAAAAGACCCCGAATAGCCAAGGTAATACTGAAGAATAAAACCAAAACGGGAGGCATCACCGTTCCAGACGTTAGCCTCTACTACAAAGCTGTAATCATCAAGACAGTAAGGTATTGGCACAAAAACAAACACATAGACCAATGGAATAGAATTGAGAACTCAGTGCTGGACCCAAAGGTATACAGCCAACTAATCTTTGACAAAGCAGGAAAGAATATCCAATGGAAAAAAAAGACAGCCTCTTTTACAGATGGTGCTGGAAGAACTGGACAGCAACATGCAGAAGAATGAAACTAAATCATTTTCTCACATCATACACAAAAATAAACTCAAAATGTTTAAAGGACCTGGATGGGAGACATGAAACCCTCAAAACCCTAGAGGAGAAAGCAGGAAACAACCGCCTTGACCTCCGCCACAGCAATTTCTTGCTTGACACATCCCAAAAGGCAAGGGAATGAAGAACAAAAATGAACTATTGGGACCTCATCAAGGTTAAAAGCTTCTGCATGGCAAAGGAAACATTCCATGAAACTAATAGGCAATTGACAGAACGGGAAAAGATCGTTGCAAATGACATATCAGATAAAGGGCTAATATCCAAAACTATAAGGAATTCACCAAACCTCCACCCAAAAAACAAACAATCCAGTGAAGAAATGGGTAGAAGATATGAACAGACAGTTCTCCAAAGAGGACATCCAGATGGCCAACATACACATGAAATGATGTTCAGCATCCCTCCTCATCAGGGAAATACAAATCAAAACCACACTGAGATGGTGTGTGACCACCTCACGCCAGTCAGAGTGGCTAAAATGAGCAAATCAGAGAACTCTAGATGATGGCAAGGATGTGGAGAAACGGGCATCCTCCTATACTGTTGGTGGGAATGTAAATTGGTGTAGCCCCTCTGGAAAACAGTGTGGAGGTTACTCCAGAAATTAACAGTAGAACTCCCCTATGACCCAGCAATAGCACTGCTAGGAATGTACCCAAGGGATACAGGAGTGCTGATGCATAGGGGCACATGGACCCCAATGCTCATAGCAGCACTCTCAACAATAGCCAAAACATGGAAAGAACTTAAGTGTCCATCAATGGGCAAATAGATCAAGAAGATGTGGTTTATCTATACCATGGAATACTACATGGCAATGAGAAAGAATGAAATCTGGCCATGTGTAGCAACGTGGACAAATCTTGAGGGTGTTATGCTGAGCAAAATAAGTCAGGCAGAGAAGGACAGATACCATATGTTTGCACGTATAGGAGGATTATGAAGAACTTAATGGAGGACCATGAAGGAGAAGAAGGGGAAAAATAGTGGGGGAGAGGGAGGCAAGCAAGCCATGAGAAACTCTTGAATGCCGAGAATAGTATTCCATTCCATTCCATTCCATATATGGCATCTTCGTTACTCATTAATCTATTGAAGGATACTTGAACTGCTTTCATATCTTGGCTATTGTTGATAATGCTGCTATAAACATTGGATGCATGAACCCTCTTGAATCCGTATTTTTGTTTCCTCTAGGTAAATACCTAGTAGTGAGATTGCTGAATCAAAGGGTAGTTCTATTTTTCATTTTATTTTAAAAACACATTTTGGCATCTCTAAACTCAGGACAGTCCTTACTGTTAGCATGTCATAACTTCCTGGGTAGAGGATTTCTTACTTTATCAGTACATAAAATAGTGGTCTTATGTTTCAGTGGTGTTTTAAATTCATTGAAATGCGACAGGAAACAAGGCAAATTTCTTTGAAAAGAAAGCAAATAATGCAGTAGAATAGACTAGCCTGGGGACCAGGACATGTTTCATGGTTTGAAGCAAATGGGTTTCAGAGACACTGGAAAATTGGCCAGAAAGGACATAAGCGTATCTCTAGGATACAATATTGGGAACTAAGAGAAGCTGGAATTGGAGAATGGCACATTTGGGCTACATGTAGAGAAGAGTCCCTTTGTGTTGTTTTGCTAAATATTGAAATCAGATGTAGAAATTTTTCATGGAGTTCCATTCTAAAGTGACTTCTAAAAGTGAGGTGATTGTCCATGGTCTGGGAGGTTCTAAGACAGTCTGTCTAACAACAGAAGTGTCGATTAGTGGACTTTCAGGTGCATTGACTTTGGCTGCAAGTAACTGAAAATGAGAATTCAAATTGGTTTATGGAGGAAAATAATTTAGTATCTCACATAAAAAGAAGTCAAGAGTGGGAACCTCAAAAACTCATCAATCTGTTGCATTTCTTCTTGCTTTTCTGGCTAGTCTAATTAAACTGTCTTAATTTTTCTTAAGGTAAAACAAAGAGCATTTACTGTGTCCTTTTTTCAAAGAGGAAAGTGATGATGTTAAACTTTCCTTGCCCTGGGGCTCAACCCTGCCATCAAGGACCCAAGTGTTTGACCTGGCCTTGACCTCTGAGCAGACCCTCTTATGACTCCTGAGAGGCTGCAATCCACTCATGAAAATGCCCAGATGAAAGAAAGGAATATTCTTTCCCACTGCTAACATTTTAGGAGAAGGGACTATTCCTGGACTCCCTACAGACTTCTTGTGCTTCATTGCTCAGAAACAGGCTAAAGCCAGAGGAACGGGGCCATTACTGCTGTGGCTGGGAGTGAAGTGTGGACCTAAGTAAAATCTTGGCTCCACCAGGAAGGAAGAAGTGTGTTTTCTAAACAGTGTCGATCTCAGGAGCTTTTCAAGGTCCCTTACACAGGTAACATGTACCTGTGCCAGTTTGCAGTACTGGAGTAAGGTATGTGGTGAGGAGGCCTCTCATGTTCTGGCCCCTTGGCCATCTGAGCCCAACTAGACAGCAGCAAAGGGACAACCACAGATAAAGCCAGCCTGCCAGGTAAAGGTTAACATAATAATTTCTCATCCTGGAAGGTCATTTGGATGGCATTTTATTCTTAAGAAAACTTAGAAGAGATTAATTGGAGGGAATAGGAAAAGCAAGAGGAGACTCAGTGGTATGAGACATTTCTGGAACATAAAGTTTTAGGTGTAAGTGTCAACTGGGATGGGAGTTGTCAATAGGTAACTCAGGGAGAAGAATCAGAGTTCAGGAGAGGTAGGGAGGAGAGGGCACAGGTGCCTGAGTGAGTTGGAGATTCCTCCCTCCACCTGGAGGGAATGATATTGGAGGAAATTGCCACTGATGTCTCCTGTTTGACTTGCAGAAGTGGCAGTTTTACAGAATTCAACCTAATATTTAGTTAAGAAATCAGGGCTCTTGGGTGGCTCAGTGGGTTAAGTGTTGTACTTTTGATTTTGGCTCAGGTCATGATCTCAGGGTTTCATTTCATGGGTTTGAGTCCCGCATTAGGGTCTGCCATGACCACTTGGAATCTGCTTGGGATTCTCTCTGCCCCTACCCTGTTCGTGCTCTTTCTGTCTCTCTCAAAATAAAGAAAGAAACTTAATAAAAAAGGGCTTTAGAATGCCCTGGGTTATTCTAAAATACTTAAAAATAGAGAAATTGACAGAGGGAATATACTATGAATTGAAATGATTACTGAATATTTCAAAGTTACTTGCATTACAAGAAATCCATCCAGAAGCATTTCTTCCCAAAAAGTCCTTCCCAACACCATCTCCTGCCCTCATCCCTGTTCCTTCCCCATCTTGGATCTCTCTACTGTCATCCTTCCTTCCCTCTTTCCTGGATAAGTTTTCTTATATATGCACCAATCATAACAAACAGGAATGAGAGTGAAGGAATTCTCCCTTTCTATCTCTTTCCTTTAGAAAATCTTCACCTGCAATAATGTTTTACTGAAAAACAACAAGTAGAGCGCAAAATCCTCCATAAAAAAATTTTAAGTGCATCTACAACTAAAATAAGGACAAGTCCCATAGACTAAAATTCTCATCTAGATAAGAATTTAACTGCCTATAAACTTCAGTGAAACCACAAAAAGAAGGCAATTCCATATATTCTCTATAGAACAGACACATGAGTTGGAAAATGCTAAAGGACATAAAAATATGTCCAAAGTGTTGTGGTAGGAACACATCCCACAAGTCTTAATTTCAAAAAAATATTCATCATGATTACCTCCATTAGCCAGCTCAAATAAAATGTTATGCTTTTCTATGATCTAAGCAGTACTCCCAACATCAGGAATAGAATATTTACTGAAATAAATTGCTGTATTATTGCCCCATGAGGGAGAAATGTGATCAGTGGCGGTTTTTGGAGAGTAATCACTAACATTTAAGTGACAGGTAGTGTACTGAGTGTTCATTCCAGTTGTTTCCTCACTTCATCCTCTCAATAATCCCACAATAAAGAAGCTGGCATGCAGAGTTGTCATACATAGGCAAGTGGCAGAGCTGGGATTTTAACCTTGGGCACAGTGATAGTGAGCCCTAGGTTTAAATGCTGACTGCTACAGCTCCCCAGAGGAGGTTGTGTGCAATCTTTTCCAATCCACTTACTTTGTGGGCTGAAATATCTGGATCTTCTTCCACTTTCTGTCTTCCTGATTCATCCCTGGTGGGTCTTCTTTCAAGATGGGAATCAATTATTATGATTTTTGGCTCATTACCCTTTTACTTTATTTGAATTTTAGAAACCACAGAAGATAAAACAGTTTCACTGCCTCCTGTTTGAGTCTTGACATTAACTAAGAGCATCTTTTCTACCTTATGATTCCTGGTCAAGCCTGCCTCAGGTGACACTTAACAGTGTTGTCTGAAATGGTAACTTCAGAATCTAGGACATCACTTGCTAAGTTCCCTGATTGTGTTTGGGGAAACTTTCCGGACATATTGGAATCCAGGGCCCTGGTGGAGTTTTCCTGGAGCAATTGGCCTTAACTCTTCATTATACATTCTCAAACATAAATAGAATAGAAGTTGCAGATTCCATGTGTTTTACAACTTAGATCATAGGAGGACAATGGTGCACCTGTTAGATTATTGGGATTCTGGGCCATCATTTGTCTCCTGCATAAGCACAGGGTTGAAGACCAGGCTCTGGCCCCACCATGAAGACACATGATGCCACCTTTGCAGACCCTCTGTCCTGTCTAGTCTCTGATGGGTGTGAAAACATTGGTCACAATAGGGAATCACCTGGGTTGAGCAAAGGGACTGGCAATGTTATTTTTTGAGTTCACTTACCTTTTGTGTGCAGGCTAACTTGGTTTCTTTGCAGAATAGGGTGTCATACTTGAACAAACACTGAGGAAATGTCCCTGTCAGTCTGGGCATGCTGTGGCCCCCGTGGGACTGGGAAGTCTCCTGACAATCAATGGTGCCTCCCTGGGAGTGTCACCATGGCAGCCTCCTCCCAGCTCCAGACTGACTCCAGCTCACAGAGATGGGTTTGTTCTCTACTTTTTCCCCCTGCTTCCTTAACTGATATATCATATTTACTTGACAAATATTTGCGAATGTCTTCTATCTTCTTCCCTTCTCTGGGTTTTGTTATTTCTGTTCCCGTCTACCTGGGCAGAGGCCAGCACTCCTTCCTCTCTCCCTCACAGTACCTTGCCTTTGCCCGTTTGTGAGGTCGATCACATCATTTGTCCATTATTGGTCTGTTTGCTTATTCTCTTCACTAGGCTGAGCTCCTGTGTACTCAAGACATGTTTGCTGAAGTAAACTTAATTTTTTCATTGAAGCTTATAAACTGCCCTGCCAGAAGATGGATTCCCAACTATAGAGGGAGAGACAGTCTCAGAATGTCCAGTGACTTCCATGTGTGTATTAAGGGGTTGGAGACAGAGCTGGGATTTGAGCTGGTATCTTTGGGCACCTGGATCTGAGGTGTTGGTCAGTCTTCCCGTTGACTTTTGACTCAGTTGACCAAATTACACCTGTTCTTTGAGACTGGGTTGTGTGCTTTCAGGAGAGCTGGCTACAATGCCACCTACCCTAATTTGATTTACAACATACCCTGAAGAGGTCAGGTGAGTGAGCACTTCCTATTATCAAGAACGTCCTCGGAGTTTGAAAATTTGGTCTTAGGATATGTTTATGGGCTCCTCATCCTCAAGGGGAAGCAGCCATTCCCTAAAACCTTCCAGAATCCCAGGTCCTGGGTCAGGCCTTCCCCTTCTCCTGTCCTTGGGACATTGGTTGCATAGCTTAGGGTGCCTGGTTACCATGATAACACCATGGCCTCCCCATGGGACCTCTTTCCACATGGCAGTCCCAAATCACAGTCCTGCTTTGGTGCATTTAGAGGGCTGGCCCATAACACCCTGCCTCATTGTCACAGACAAAGGATTCCATGTTCAAAGGTGAAATCTACCCAGAGAGAAGCCATACAAATAAGGAGAGTAAGGAGAGAGTTTAAGTGATTCGGGGAATCACACATGTGCAGGTGACAGATGTCCACCAGCCTGTCTTCTCCTTCTCTCCTCCTCTACCTCATTTTCTTTCTCCTCTTTATCCTTGTCCTCCTCCTTCTTCTAAACAAAGCTAAGGATTTTGCAGGCTCCAGTTACAACTGGTATCTGGGTTGTCTCTGGTACACTGCTGCTGGCCACTGGGCAGAATAGAAGGAACAAAGATTCCTGCAGTTGGGGTTAAGTTTTTGGGAACATTTTGGCTTCACAGGTGCTGATGTATATCAGCTAGATGTCATGTCTCCCAACTGCCTGTGAGGAAAGAAGGAGTCCTCAGTGGGATCTGAGGATGAACTGATGGGGGCATATTTCTGCTTATTCAGACATTCAGAGCCTGTAAGTCGCAGTGGGCCATTTTGATACAAAATGAACAAATCTTTTAGAATTCCTTTACTTTTAAACCTCCCTGCAGCCCTCCTGGAGGTTTGCGTGTCAGGCTATGCCTCTGTTCTGCCATCTCTAGGGTGCCTCTATGTGACAAATGACTGCAAGCTCAACACCTGAAGCAGCAGCCATCCAGTGTGGGTCAGAATTCGGGTTGAATGGGCTTCCCTGATACAGGTCTCATGAGGTTGAGGGAAGTGTCAGCTGGGGTGGTCTCTCATCTGAAAGTCCTGCAGAAAAAATATGCTTCTGGGCTCCTTTAAGTGGTTGGCAGAACTCAGTTCCTGGCGATCCAGGTCCCCATTTTATTTGCTGGCTCTCGGTTCCTGAATGGCACCACATTACTCCATAGCCAAAGCTCACAAAGGCATGTGGAGTGTTTAGTGCTTGGACTTCCATTTCTTCCAGCAGCTGGAGAAAATTCTCTGCTTTGAAAGTGTTCATGTAAATAAGTCAGGTCCACCTGGATAACCTCCTTTTTGTAATCAAAACTAACATTATCCTAGGAGTGATAGCTCATCATACACCCAAAGGAGGGGTCACTGGAGGCCACCTCAGAACTCTGCCCTCCACAGGGCACATCCAGACCCCTGCCCCCACTGCATCTCACCTCACTTCCAGGTGTTGGGATCTTGCCCCTTCACAGGGCTTAGCACATGGCTGGGAGGTTGGGGGGAGGAGGGGGCACAAATGAAGCTAAGTGAGAATCGTGGACTTCTGCACCATCCCCAGGTGAGGGTGCAGGTGGTAAAATGTCCAAATACGGAAAAGACTCCAATGGGCCAGAGGGTTAAGATGTGGTTTCTTGGACACAAGGAGGGTTTTAAGGGATGGTTGCAGATGGGAAGACCACCTGCTTGTATGTGATTCAGGGATGCTGTTATGGAGTTTTTACCACAGTAATCAGGGCTCACAAGACACATTTTTTCCAGTTTTGTGAATTGTGAAAAAAGAAGCTGGCCCTTCCTGCTTTTGCACAGAGTTAACTTTGTAACTGATTGTGTTTTTTAATTTTTTGTTCACCAGGGAGCTTAGAGTAACATTTGTGTTCAACTTTAGGAATTGGGCTGGACAGTAGAGCCTGGACTTTTAACTTCCCTCAGAGTTTATTTTTTATGCTAAAATAGAGTTTGAGAACATTTATTTACATTTTTATCATTTTCATGTGCTAGTGAGCTCTATTAAATCCTCAGTGGAACAAGTCAACCTTAAATGATAAACATTTAAAAATCCTGTGACATTTACTAATAGGCCAATGGGCTGCATACCATTCTCCACCACTAGGAGGAGGACAGAGATGGAGCACTAAGTGGGGCTGGGCTGTGCACCAATGAGACAACAGAGGGTCGCAGCTTGGGGCTAGGAGTCTGGGAACTACACCAAGGCATTCAGAGCCCACTAAGAGGTGAAAATAATTGTGCCTGTTCAGTTCCTGGGTTAGCAGCAGGAGCTGCCAGCTCTGGTCCCACCTCTTCCCAGCTGGTTGCTGGTACTGGTTGTTTTACCTGGGACACATTGCCTAACCTGTCTGAGCCTCAGTTTTCTTCTCTGCAGAATGGGATCAGAAAGAGAGTTGGCTTCATAAAAGGCACTGATTCTTAAATGAGACCAGAGCAGGGGGGCTGGTACCAGGGGCTAGACGTCATGATTATTATTAGTGCACTTAGAAGGCCTAGAAATTGTGTGTGAATAGAGGGTTGGGAATATTGGAAAAAAGATGTGCTTCATCTTTTGACTTTTGAGGTTACAGTAAGTGTTGCTAATTTCCTGAGTGTGGGACACAGATTCAAAGATTTCCAACCCAAATTTCCCACCCTAATTCTAAGACTGACTATGACAGAAGTTAGTACTGGGTGATGGTACATTAGATGGCATATGTATGCAGATGTGGTGAGGGCTTCTCATCCTTTGATGTTAAAATTAGGAGGTGACCCAGGTGGGCCTGATTCAGCAGAGAATAGTCTTTTGCTGATGGCAGAAAGTCTGGAAGATACAAAGGTGAGAGGGGCTCTCGTTCCCAGCCTTGACATGGAGGGGCCATGGGTAGTGACTAAGAGCACCCCCTGGGAGCTCAGGACAGCCTTTAACCGATGGCTGACCAGGAAATGGGGTTGTTAGTCCCAGAAGAGCAAGCAACTGAACTCCACCAACAACCTGACTGACTTGGAAGAAGGCTTCCAGGTAAAGCACAGTGAAGCCAGTGTGCGATTTGGGGCTGTGAGAGCCCAGCCACACCCTGCAGGACTTCTGAGCTACAGAAGCATTCCACAGTAAATGGGTGCTGTTTAAAGCTGCCAAATTTGTGGTGTTTGTTACACAGCATAGGGAACTAATACACTGGGTCCCTTCCACATGGGGCTGTCTATCTTACAGCCACCACCAGAGGCACTGCTGGGCAGATGGATGCACCATGAGATGTCTCTGTGTCCAGTTCCAGAAGGCAGTCTTCCCGGGCTGGAGTGCTCTCAGTGACCGTGCTCCCATCTGTGCACCAGCAATGCCATGGGTGCCCAGTTACAGATGCCCTGCAGCAGGGAAGGGACACGTGTGTGCCTGGGAGATCAAGAGCACTGGGAGAAGGTTCTCTTGTTTCTCCCTGGAAGATGAGATGTGGCAGAGGTGTCTGGATAAAGACAGCTGGCTGGAGAGATATCAGGTCCTTATAGTATTGCTTTAATTCAGCTTTCAATTTGATCAGTTATGCCCTTCTGGTGAAATGTGTGCAGCTTAAACCTAAGACTGTAAACCTAATAGGAATTTGGCTCGCTTCACGAATCAAGATAATTGTACTTTGAAAAATGTTTTCAACATAACATTAATTTCGACCTTTATGTAAAGTGCAAGATAAGTGTGTTTTTAAAATGGATATTCATGCATGACACATTTTCCATTATCACCTTATCAGATTTTCTGAGTTGCTGCAGCAGTAGATAGTTCAGGTGTTTAAAATAAGCAATCACTTATTTTTATGTTCTTGCAGGGACATGTTATGGTGATTGAATGGAATTTGCTTTCTCTTTTTCCTTACAGGAGCCTCAAGAACAAAGACCATGGGACAGTGTTGGATCTTGCCTCCCAGAACCCACCAATTGAGATGGAGGTTGATGAAAAATGAACAGTGGAAGCACTAGCCCATCTCATGTCCTCTCCATGCCTCTGCTTCTTGCCCTTAGAAGGATTTTCCCATATGCCTGGATTTAAAATTTTTTAAATGTTTCATTTATTTTTAAGCGAGAGATAGAGACAGCATGAGCAGGGGAGGGCCAGGGAGAGAGGGAGACACAGAATATGAGGACAGGATCCAGTCTCTGAGCTGTCAACCACAGAGCCCAACACAGGGCTCAAACCCACGAACCATGAGATCATGACCTGAGCTGAAGTCGGACACTCAACCAACTGAGCCACCCAGGCGCCCCCTGCCATATGCCTGGATTTAACATCCTTCCTGTGAAATATTTAAAAAGCATGTTAAAGATCCCATTGGCTTCCTGAGTAGATTCAAAACCTTTCCCCTCCCACCTGTACACAGGTGTTTAGTTCATTTCTGTACCCTCCTTTTCTTGCTCTGACAGAGGAACCATGGCCAGATGCTGTCCCTGCAGAGTTTTTTGAAAAATTAGCCAGAGTTTTAAAAAATTAAGGCAACATTCGTACAACACAACATTCACCATTTTAACAGTTTTATTTTTTCTTAACTTTATTTTTTTATTAGTTCTTTTTTAAAATAGTTTATTGTCAAGTTGGTTTCCATATAACACCCAGTGCTCATCCCCACAAGTGCCCTCCTCCATGCCTATCACCGCCCTTCCCCTCTGCTCAGTCCTCAGTTTGTTCTCAGCATTCAAGATCTCTCGTGGTTTGCCTTCCTCCCTCTCCCCCACTACTTTCCCCCCTTCTTCTCCCCCACAGTCCTCAGTTAAGTTCCTCCTAATCCTCCTATATGTGAAAATATATGGTATCTGTCCTTCTCTGCCTGACTCGCTCAGGATAATATGCTCAAGGCCCATCCATGTTGCTACACAAGGCCAGATTTCATTCTTTCTCATTGCCATGTAGTTATCCATGGTATAGATAAACCACATCTTCTTGATCCATTCTTCCGTTGATGGATACTTAGGCTCCTTCCATGTTTTGGCTATTGTTGAGAGTGCTGCTGTGAACATTGAGGTACATGTGCCCCTATGTATCAGCACCCCTGTATCCCTTGGGTAAATTCCTAGCAGTGCTAGTGCTGGGTCCTAGGGGAGTTCTATTGTTAATTTTTTGAGGAACCTCCACACTGTTTTCCAGAGTGGCTGCACCAGTTTACATTCCCACCAACAGTGTAGGAGGGTGCCCGTTTCTCCACATCCTCACCAGCATCTAGAGTCCTCTAATTTGCTCATTTCAGCCACTCTGACCAGCGTGAGGTGGTATCTCAGTGTGGTTTTGATTTGTATTTCCCTGATGAGGAGGGATGCTGAGCATTGTTTCATGTGTCTGTTGGCCATCTGGATGTCCTCTTTGGAGAAGTGTCTGTTCATATATTCTGCCCATTTCTTCACTGGATTGTTTGGTTTTTGGGTGTGGAGTTTGGTGAGTTCCTTATACATTTTTTTTAATGTTTTATTTATTTCTAGGAGAGAGAGAGAGAGAGCGTGAGCAGGGGAGGGTCAGAGTGAGAGGGAGTCACAGACTGAAACAGGCTCCAGGCTCCGAGCTGGCAGTCAGCACAGAGCCAGACGCGGGGCTAGAACCCACGAACCGCGAGATCATGACCCAAGCGAAAGTCGGACGCTTAACCGACTAAGCCACCCAGGCGCCCCATATACATTTTGGATACTAACCATCAAAACCCTAGAGGAGAAAGCAGGAAACAACCTCCTTGACCTCAACCGCAGCAATCTTACTTGACACATCCCCAAAGGCAAGGGAATTAAGAGCAAAAATGAACTATTGGGACCTCATCAAGATTAAAAGCTTCTGCATGGCAAAGGAAACAATCCATAAAACTAATAGGCAACTGATGGAATGGGAAAAGATAGTTGCAAATGACATATCAGATAAAGGGCTAGTATCCATTTTAACAGTTTTAGTGGCTTTTATTACATTTATAATGTTCTGCAACCATCACCATTACCTAAATTCGGGACATTTCCCCCCTCATTAGTTGGTTTCATTAGCTGAGCTCCAAAAGACCAAGGAATCAGGATGGTCTCATGATGGGGAGTAATCATGGCTTTTGCAAACATCTCCTGTATCACTACACATGCACACGTGCACACACACACACACACACGCATGCATGTGTATATATGTGTGTTTGCTTATTTCTTTCTTTCAAGACTTCTCTGAAAAAACTAGAAAAAGGAAAGAGAAGAGAAAATCAATGAGAAGATTAACCAGGAGACCCCCCCCCCCCTCTGTGTGCTTCTTTTTGCTACAAGGAAATCCATGATAGGGAAAGAAGGCATTGGCTCACGCTTTCTTCAACAACTTTTTAAAGAGATATGAATAACCCAGTGTATGTCTTGCAAAGCCTTTGAAATGTGAAGGCAAGCAAAACCTTGTCTAATTAAATGCTTCATGTTTTTCATAGTTAGC
The DNA here is from genome assembly GCA_017311185.1 of Proteles cristata cristata. Lineage (NCBI taxonomy): Eukaryota > Metazoa > Chordata > Mammalia > Carnivora > Hyaenidae > Proteles > Proteles cristata. The sequence continues at coordinate 179,655 of JAESUZ010002271.1, read as the reverse complement.
ATGACATGAGATCAGTTAAATGTGTCATTCAGGTGAGCCAAGCTTTTATGCTCTATACATACTTTTCCACGGTGCATTTCTCCATGTCCATCAGCATTCACAGTACATTTGTTTCATGTTTATAGGCTTTTATTTGCAGGCAATGTGGCATAGCAGAGAGTGCATTGGGGTGAGAAAGAATGGGAGAGATGGCAGCCTTGTAGTGCTCCCTGGTGGCCTTCCTGAAAGTCATGTCCTTGAGCTTTTCAAGGGAAGTGGGGGAGTTTCTAAAGTCTGACTTTGAAATTACTGTAGAACTTCAGAGGCATTAACATTTCTGCTTTTTAAAATACATTTTTGGCACAGCCTTTGTTTTCAGTTATAATCACTGCATAACTGAACACCCCCACATGGCAATGCCTATTTACTATCACTATTTGTTATTTAGTGGGTCAGGAATTTGGAAAGGTCTTCAGAGCTTCAGCCAGAAGACTGGAGAGTCATTGGAAGGTTTGCATCTGCATCGCCACACTTGGCTTCTGCATAGCTGGGCTTCCTCACAGCATGGCTGCCTCAGTGTAGTGAGGTGTCTTTCTTACTGAATGGCCTGCCTGCTCAGGGCTCCAGGCAGGAGTGTCTCAGACAGCAGGAAGCAAGTGGCACCACCTTCTGTGGTCCAGCTCTGCCACACTGAATCAACTGATTCCCGCATCTTCCTCTTTTCTGTTTCTCAAGGCTATGACCACATTTTGGCCCTCAAATAGTCTTCCGTGATCTTGTCCTGCAGTGTCCTGCTTACGACTGTGGTCTTAGGAGCTGGATCAAAATATTCTCCCTTGTAGAATAAGAATGGTAATTCCTATCCCCTAGGACCAGAGAGTAAATTCATGCAAAACACTTAGAACGAAGTCTGGTACAAGGTGTGTTCTTGATGAATGGCTGTGACTCTTTTCTCCTGCAACGTAGTACATTGCATGTCTCCAGGACAGCTCTGCATCTTACTCACCTCTGCTCTGAATTTCCTGCAGCACTCGATGAGCAGAACATAATTGGCATAAACTCAGTCTTTGTTTATTCCATGGCCTTGATCTTCTCAGGGACACAACACCCCCATGACTCACAATTCCTCTGCCTGCTGTCTTCTGCTGGGTCTGTGTCAGGGTCTGTCTTCTCATCTCTGACCATCCTCCATAGGAGCTGTCCTGGTCCCCTGGTATCTTATCTTATTTTGTTCATGCCAATGGCACTACTAAAAACATTTCATTGACACTTGCTTCTCTTGGGCCAGGATGTGAGCTCCATATTTCAGTTTGTCTTGTTTCCTGCTGTATCCTTAGTGCCTAGAACAGGGTGTGGCCCAGAAAACACATGGAGTGGGGACAGAAGGGGAAAAATGATTGGTCTCATGATGATTCAGAAACACGTTGCCAAGGCAGGCTGCATCCATCACTGGATTAGGATTTACTTCCTTTTTAAGCACTTAAAAAAAATCTCAAGACATCCATTTAGTCTTACTATATTTACATAAAACCCACTCATAATAAAAATAAAACTATATCTTCCCAATGACAACTTAATTTAGAATGAAAATATTTTGGGGGAGTCTTCATACAGACACTCAAAGTGGAACCTGAGAAAGACAGAATCACAGGGAAATGAGAATCACACAGACAACCCCACTCATACAGTCACTTTGTAGCTGTTTCCAGCCTTGGCTTTACCCTGACTCTGCTGTCCTCCCTCCTGGAACTCGTGGCTTCTAGTGGAGTTACTTGGAGCCCACTAATTTCTCAGGTAATTTTTGCCCGCCCCCCCACCCCAACACACCCCCAACACACACACCCAGCTCTCAGTCATAAGGCTGTGATGATCCACACCCAGTCCAGCAAAAAGGACAGACTCCATTTTTTGCTGCTGCACTCAGTGCAATTCTCAGAACAAAAGAGAGAAGACAATACTTTTTATTTTGTGCAAACATGGCTTTGAACATTTGTTGGTTTTCCTTCTTGCAGCTTGAGAACGGCCATCTGAGTAGTTTACAGGGTTCTGGATAAATTACTGAAACCTGGAAAATATTAGATTTATTTTACCTTAGACATAAAAAGTTAGGTTTAATTTTGGTATTGCTATCCACTGCTTAGTATGAAAGTTCCTGATTTTCTTGTCTTGCGTACACTCTAGAGTCTGGCTCTGGAGATTCCAGATGTCTGCTGGGAGGTGGGATTGCCTATTTGATTCTTATTTTCCTGTGATTCTGTCTCTCTTGGGTTTCTGTTTCTTACTTATCCACCCTCTGTGCTGCAGAGATGACCTTCAGGGAGCCAAGGTCCCTCTGGGTACCTCCATGGCATCTGGGCTATGTGGTGAGGGTTATTATCAGGCTTGACCAGTTGCTGGACCCAGTGGGACCTGCAGTGAGCAGTGGGGCCAGGCACTCCCTCCCAGTGGGGGCCTTAACTGGCCTGGGGTGCGACCTGGGCACTAGGGTTATAGATCTGCAGGAGTGCTGACTGGAGCCAGCAGGGACCCTCAGGTTGTCTAAATTGGCAGTGGAGGCAGGTACTCAGCGGGCTCTGGAAAGGGGGTGAGGAGCAGTCAGGCAGACAATGCATCATAGATGTGACAATGCATCTGTCACAGAGCCTACTTCTCAGGGGCTACAGGCTGTTCTGGATGAGTAAACGGTCAATAAGTTGTATTATTTATTGGAGAAAGATGTTCACATGGAAAAGAGTGGCTGTGGTTGGATGACTTTGTTGAAATGTAATCGCAGAAAGATTTGGCAGTTTGGGTGTATGTAACAACTGAGACATTATGATGTCCCTTTACTAATCATTTTTATTAACTGTCCTCAGGGTCGAGTTTGGGAGTTAGGTAAAGTTAGAACCATTTCATCGGACAGCGCCTGGCTGACTGGGAGGACCATCTGAGCACACAGCAACAAGAGGCGGAGTCAGGCAGGACCTGCTGGAACCCAGGCCAAGCGCACTCACTTAATTCCAGGCTCTTCCAGGCTCACAAGGGATAGGTGGGCTAACAAGTGGAAGAGCTCTGAAAGCCACCAGGCCTGTGTGGTACTGGGACCTGACTCGGTGAGGTGTCAGGGACACTGTGATGGGCTAGCCCATGATCCAGGACCTCACTTCTGTGCTCTGCTGCCCTCAGCACTGTCTCTTAGTTGATGGAGGAACACAAAGGTCTTTATTCTGTCCTTTTTCTGTCCCACCCTCAGAAAGAAGCCCCCACTCTTTGGCTCAGTTCTGATGGGTTCCTTGCTACTTCCTCCTAATGTTAGTGCGTCACCCTGTGCCCATCTACAAGAGGGGGACTTGAAGAGGCCTGAGTCCCGGGAGTGACACATCCTCCCTGGGGTTGTCCTGCTTTGCACTCAGGGCTGGATGTGCCATTCCTCTGTTCTGCTCTGTCCCCACTTCGGCCTCATAATATCCCCAGTCCTGGGTCAGGGTGCTGGCAGAGGCTACTTCATGTCTCCATGGGGACATGTATGTGGGGAACAAATAGCCACATGGAACCGGGAGAGTGCTCCACATCATCCCACACTTTGTCCTGGGCCTCCTGCCCTGGGGCAATCGGGAGGGGGCCCAGGGGAGGAGTAGGCGGCTTCAACTAGAGGGAAAAACAACATCTATGACTGCCACTTTCAGAATCACCTTAGATGAAAGAGAGGAGATTGTTTCTCTTTAGAGGCACTGAAGAATTTCCACTAAACAACATGTAGCCCTTCAACAGAAACGACACAGTGGAAATGCATGATGTAAGTGGATCTGAAACAGCCTGTCCTGGGACACACTCTGTGGGGTCTGTGGGACTTAGAGACAGTGAGAAAGCTGGCCACCTTTGTCACAGGGGTGGTCTCCGAAGACCATAAATGGTTCTTTCAGGAGTCTGATGAATCAAAATTGCAGGTCCGGGACCATTAATCCTGAAAGCAGAGGTGGGCAGAGAAGTGGAAGGTTCCCTTTAACTTTGCCCTGTGGCCCCTGATGAGTGAAGGAAGCTCGGGCTTCTGTCGGGATTCAGCCTGCTGAGAGGATGACCCTCCACCGAGCAGAGCAGGAGTGCAGCTGTCAGGGCGAAAGCCTGGTTGCAACATAGTAACTGTGCTGCCTCTCAATTCACAGGATGGACAGACACAAAAGCAGAGCAGAGAGAAGGTGAGAACCTCAGGTCGCCACAAGAGTCCATGAGAAATACTGCATTTATTTTTCATAAGTGAACTGAAGTTTCACACTCACCTCCCTGGATTCTACTTTGTAAGAGGGTTCTGATTCCCATCCCTTCCTCACAGCCTCTTCAGGGCCGTCTCAAAGACTTGGATGAAGTCAAGGTACAGAGAAGCCCTCTGATCACAGGTGGTCTCTATTGGGTCCTGCATCCTGATATTCCTCTGTGCTGTGCCCTGAGGAGGCCAGGAAGTCCATGGAATCACCTCCCAGTGTGGGCTACACAGTAGCTGCATTCTACTCAGGGAGGAACATCAAGCACTCTCTGCCTTAGTGTCCCAACCTCTCACCTACTTCATGGCCAGGGGATGGCCTGTTTAGTCTGAAAGAAGCCCCTGTCTTTTGCACCTTTTGGACCTCCTACCTCTTCTCTCTAAATTGGACTTGAAGTTTTGGAAAACAAAAGCCAGGAGGTGTCCATAGCCACATCTACTTTCTGCCCTGCCATAAGTCTCTTCTAAGATACCACAAGTGCTACCTGTCTTAGTAAAAGAAGAATGGAGAGACCCCAGAAGATAACATCACAGTCTTTCAGCCACCACACATGAAGATCCCACTGAAAGGTAATTTGGAATCTTCTCTTACTAAGAAATGTTTGAAGAATGTGGCTTGGTCCTGGCAAGAGTTGAAGCAACTGTGGCCAGAGATAGCGGGAAGGACTCTGGGTCTCAGACAGACAAAAGTTGGCCTGAATGGTTAAGACCTGCTAAGTGATGGTTGGTCTCAGGGGACATTCCAGGGCCAAGGCTTCCCTCTGTGAGAGCAAAGATGACAGAAGGTGAATCAGAAAACACAGTCACTTTCAGGAACACCTAAGGTGCACATGTTGAGGCAATTTCCTTCTTGTGTATAAGCTGCTGGGCTCTGATCCCGCAGGAGAGAAATGAGGGGGTCTGTTCTAAGAAGCTGGCCCTATGCCACATCCTCCTACCCCTCTCTTTGCTAGATGTCTGCATTCTTTGCATTAAGGCTGAGATCAAGGTTAAAAAGAGCTTTCTGCTTTTGTTGGTCTTCTGATTCTCCAGCAACGCTCTGGAACCCTTCAGGAAACTGTTGCTTCTTGTCCTATTTTGTGATTGAGGGTCTTCTCCCCATTGGAAAAGTCCCAAGGGCAAGAAACACATCTTAGTTACCTTGAGTCCTTCACACTGGAGTAGTACATTTTCAGGCTCAGGTAAGGCTTGTTCGAGGGCATAAGTAATGTGAACAGGATTCAGCTTTTCTTTTTCTTTTTTATTTAATATAATTTATTGTCAAATTTGCTTCGATACAACACCCAGTGCTCATCCCAACAAGTGCCCTCCTCAATACCCATCACCTATTTTCCCCTCTCCACCACCCCCATCAACCCTCAGTTTATTCTCAGTATTTAAAAGTCTCTTATGGTTTGCCTCCTCCTTCTCTGTAACTTTTTCCCCCTTCCCCATCCCCATGGTCTTCTGATAAGTTTCTCGAGATCCACATATGAATGAAAACGTATGGTATCTGTCTTTCTCTGATTGACTTATTGCAGTTAGCATAATACCCTCCAGTTCCATCCACGTTGCTGAAAATGGCAAGATTTTATTCTTTCTCATTGCCAAGTAGTATTCCATTGTATATATAAACCACATCTTCCCTATCCATTCATCGGTTGATAGACTTTTAGGGTCTTTCCATAATTTGGCTATTGTTGAAAGTACCGCTATGAACATTGGGGTACATGTGCCCCTCTTCATCAGCACTCCTGTATCTTTTGGGTAAATCCTTAGTAGTGCTATTACTGGGTAATAGGGTAGTTCTATTTTTAATTTTTTGAGGAACCTCCACACTCTTTTCCAGAGCAGTTTCACCAGTGTGCATTCCCAGTAACAGTGTAGGAGGGTGCCTGTTTCTCCACATCCTCGCCAGCATCTATAGTCTCTTGATTTTTCATTTTAGCCACTCTGACCATCATGAGGTGATATCTCAGTGTGGCTTTGATATTTCCTTGACATCATTATTAGGGCATCATTTCATGTGTCTGTTGTCTATGTGGATATCTTCTTTGAAAAAGTGTCTATTCGTCTTCTGCCCATTTCTTCCCTGATTTATTTTTGGGGGGGGATGTGGAGTTTGGTGAATTTTTTATAGATTTTGGATACTAGCCCTTTATCCAATATGCCATTTGAAAATATCTTTTCCCATTTTGTCAGTTGCCTTTTAGTTTTGTTGATTGTTTACTTTGCAGTGCAGAAGTTTTTTGTTTTGTTTTGTTTTTTTAACCTTGATGAGGTCCCAATAGTTCATTTTTGCTTTGAATTCCCTTACCTTGGAGATGTATCAAGCAAGAAGTTGCTGCAGCTGAGGTCAAAGAGGTATTTGCCTGCTTTTTCCTTTAGGATTTTGATGGTTTCCTGTCTCACATTCAGGTCTTTCATCCATTTCAAGTTTACTTTTGTGTATGGTGTAAGAAAGTGGTCCAGTTTCATTCTTTTGCATGTTACTGTCCAGTTCTCCCAACACCATCTGTTAAAGAGGCTGCCTTTTTTCCATTGGATACTCTTTGCTGCTTTGTCAAAGATTAGTTGGCCATACATTTGTGGGTCCAATTCTAGGTTTTCTATTCTACTCATTTGGTCTATGTGTCTGTTTTTGTGCCAATACCATACTGTCTTGATGATTACTGCTTCATAGTAGAGTCTAAAGTCAGGGATTGTGATGCCTTCCTTTTTCATTTTTTTCTTCACTATTTGGCTATTTGGGGTCTTTTGTCATTCCGTACAAACTTTAGGATAGTTTGTTCTGGCTTTGAGAAGAATGCTAGTGCAATTTTGATTGGGATTGCATTGAATATGTAGATTGCTTTGGGTAGTATTGACATTTTAACAATATTTACTCTTCTGATCCATGAGCATGGAATGTTTTCCATTTCTTTGTGTCTTCTTCAATTACCTTCTTAAGCTTTCTATAGTTTTCATCATGCAGATCTTTTACATCTTTGGTTAGTTTTATTCCTAGGTAGTTTATGGTTTTTTATGCAATTGTGAGTAGGATCAGTTTCTTGATTTCTTTTTCTGTTGCTTCATTATTGGTGTATAAGCATGCAACTGACATCTGTACATTGATTTTGTACCCTATGACTTTGCTGAATTTGTGTATCAGTTCTAGCAGAATTTTGGTGGAGTCTGTTGGGTTTTCCATGTAGAGTATCATGTCCTTTGCAAAAAGTGAAAGTCTGACTTCTTTGCTTTTTATTTCATTTTGAGGTCTGATTGCTGACCCTAGGACTTTCAGCACTATGTTAAACAACAGTGGTGAGAGCGGACATCCCTGTAGTGTTCCTAATTTCAGGGGGAAAGCTCTCAGTTTTTCCCCATTGAGGATGATATTAGCAGTGGGTCTTTTATATATGGTTTTATCATGTTTAGATATGTTCCTTCTATCCTGACTTTCTCGAGGGTCTTTATTAAGAAAAGATGCTGTGTTTTGTCAAAAGCTTTTTCTGCAACTATTGACAGGATCAATGTTTCTTATAATTTCTTTTATTAACGTTAAATGTCACATTGATTGTTTTGTGAATATTGACCCAGCCCTGCAACCCAGGAATGAATCCCACTTGATTATGGTGAATAATTTTTTTATATGCTGTTGAATTTGATTTATTAGTATCTTTTAGAGAATTTTTGCATACCTGTTCATCAGGGATATTGGCCTCTAGTTCTCCTTTTATGCTGGATCTCTGGTTTGGGAATCACAGTAGTGCTGGCTTCAAAGAACGAGTCTGGAAGTTTTCCTTCCATTTCTGTTGTTTGGAACAGTTTGAGACGGATAGGTATTAACTGTGCTTTAAATGTCTGTTAGAATTCCCCAGGAATGTCATCTGGTCCAGGATTCTTATTTGCTGGAAGATTTTTGATAACTGATCATTTCTTCACTAGTAATGGGTCTGTTCAGATTTTCTATTTCTTCTCATTTGAATTTTGGTAGTGAATGGGTTTTTAGGAATGTGTCCATTTCTTCCAGGTTGTCCGGTTTGTTGGAATATAATTTTTCATAGTGTTCCCTGATAATTGCTTGTATTTCTGGGGCATTGATTGTAGTTAATCCATTTTCATTCATGATTTTATCTAATTGTGTTTTCTCTCTTTTATTTTGAGAAGCTTGGCTAGAGGTGTTTCAATTTTCTTAACTTTTCAAAAAACCAAATCTTAGTTTCATTGATCTGTTCTGCTAGGTTTTTTTTCGATTCTATATTATTTAGTTTTGCTCTGATTTTATTATTTCTCTTCTTCTGTTGGGATTGGCGTGTCTTCACTGTTCTCCTTCTTATTCCTTTAGGTGTGCCGTTAGATTTTGTATTTGGGAATTTTCTTGTTTCTTGAGCTAGGCCTAGATTGCAATGAATTTTCCTCTTAGGACTGCCTTTACTGAATCCCAAAGTGGTTGGATTGCTGTATTTTCATTTTCATTTTTTTTTGTATTTTCATTTTCATTTGTTTCCATTTTTTTAAAAAATTTCTTCTCTAATTGCCTGGTTGACCCATTTGTTCTTCAGTAGGATGTTCTTTAATCTCCATGCTTTTGGAGGTTTCCTGACTTATTCCTGTGGTTGACTTCAAGTTTCATAGCATTGTGATCTGAAAGTGTGCATGGTATGATCTCAATTCTTTTATATTTACTGAGGACTGTTTTGTAACCCTGTATGTGATCTATCTTGGAGAATGTTCCATGTGCACTTCAGAAGCAAGTATATTCTGCTGCTTTAGGATGTAGAGGTCTAAATATATCTGTCAAGTCCATCTAGTCTAGTGTATTGTTCAGGGCCATTGCTTCTTTATTGATTTTCTATTTAGAATATCTGTCCATTGCTCTAAGTGGAGTACTAAAGTCCTCTGCAATTACCACATTCTTACCAATAAGATTGCTGATGTTTGTGATTAATTGTTTTATATAATTGTGTGCTCCTGAACTCAGTGATTGACATTTATAATTGTTAGCTCTTCCTGATGGATAGAACATATAGTTATATAATTACATAATCATCTCTTGTTACAGCCTTTAATTTAAAGTCTAGTTTGTATAATATAAATATGGCTACTCCAGCATTCTGGAAGTCAACCAGTAGCAAGATAAATAGTTCCCCAACTCCTCACTTTCGATCTGAAGGTGTCTTTAGGTCTAAAATGGGTCTCTTTGAGAGAGCAAATATTGTTGTTGTTGTTGTTGTTGTTGTTATTGTTATTAAATCCATTCTGATTCCCTATGTCTTTTGTTTGGAACATTTAGTCCATTTACATTCAGTGTTATTATTGAAAGATATGGATTTAAAGTCATTGTGTTCTCTGAAGGTTTCATGCTTGTAGTGATGTCTCTGGTACTTTGTGGTCCTTGCAATATTTCACTCACTGAGTCCCTCTTACAGTCTTATAGGGCTGGTTTAGTGGTGATGAATTCCTTCAGTTTTTGTTTGTTTGTTTGTTTGTTTGTTTGGGAAAACCTTTATCTCTCCTTCTATGCTAAATGACAGGCTTGCTGGGATTCTTGGCTGCATATTTTTCCTGTTCATTACATTGAAGATTTCCTGCCATTCATTTCTGTCTTGGCAAGATAGATCTGCTACTGGGGTGCCAGGGTGGCTCAGTCGGTTAAGTGTCCAACTTCAGCTAAGATCATGATCTCACGGTTCGTGGGTTCAAGCCCTACATCAGGCCCTGTGCTGACAGCTAGCTCAGAGTCTGGAGCCTGTTACATAATCTGTATCTCCCTCTCTCTCTGACCCTCCCCTGCTCACACTGATTCTTTTTCTCAGAAATAAATAAAACATTAAAAAAAAAAGATAGATCTGCTACTACCCTTATGTGTCTACCTTTGTATGTTAAGGCTCATCTATCCCTAGCTGCTTTCAGAATTTTCTCTTTAGCTTTTTTTTTTTTTTGCCAGTTTCAATATGAAATGTCATGCAGAAGACCGATTCAAATTACCTTTGAAGGGAATTCTCTGTGCCTCTTGGATTTCAATTTCTGTTTCCTTCCCCAGATTGGGGAAGTTCTCAGCTCTGATTTGCTCAAGTACACCTTCAGCCCCTTCTCTCTCTCTTCTTCTTCTGGCATTCCTGTCATATAGATATTGTTCCATTTGATTGAATCGCTTAGTTCTCTAATTCTCCCCCTCGTGATCCTGGATTTTAAAAAAAAATTTTTTTCAGCTTCTTTTTCCATAATTTTATTTTCTAATTCACCTATTCTCCCCTCTGACTCTTCAATCCGTGCTGTGTCCACCTGGTTTACTTTGCATCTCATTTATAGCATATTAAAATTCTTCCTGACTATCTTTTAGTTCCTTGATCTCTGCAGCTGTGGAATCTCTGCTCTCTTCTATGCTTTTCTCAAGCTTGGTGATTAATCTTATGACTATTATTCTAAATTCTTGTTCAGTAATATTGCCTCTATTTGGTTTGATAAATTCTTTAGCTGTCCCTTCTTCCTGGAATTTGTTTTGAGGAGAAATCTTCTGTTTCACATTTGGGTTACTTTTCTTTCCCTTCTGAGTTCTAAAAGCATGTTATATACTCTGCACCTGGGAGCACTGCTATATTAAAGAGGAAGAATGTCATACACTGTCCAGGGCCTGTCCCTTCAAGAAGTGTTTTTTTGGAAAGTGCTACTTGTTCTATCTTATTGTGACTTTGGTTATTTTATTTCCCTACTTATAGTGATGTTTTGGACCCTCCACCATGTGTTCTTTGATTTGTTCCTTGAAGTAACCCTTGAAAGTATCCCTTGAAAGGAAAACAGACAAGCAAACAGAAAACAAAAACATTCAAACACACAAATAAAACAAACAAAAAACCCCCCCAAAACAATTCAAAAGCAAAAAACCAGAAACACCAGCTATAAGTAAAGAACAAAGGAGGCAGTGCTGATGGAAGAGCACACATAAAGAGAGAAATATCAGGGGTGGGGAAAAGGAAAAAATAAACATTGACCAGGCACAGAGACTAAATTACTTAATCCAGAGAGAAGGAAAAGAAAACAAAGAAGGAGGCAGGAAAGAAGAAGCAAAGATAAAGTTACCCAGGCAGAGAAACTATGCAGCTTGATTATGCCAGAGAGAGAGAAAGTTAAGTAAAGAAGGGGGTGTAGAACATGTATCAAGAGAATCGTTTAAATATGTCTGCTTAATGAAACCAACAACCAGAGTAACAAGACTAGAGGAGGGAAAAGATAAGAAGGAGAAAAGGAAGTAAGAATATATCTAAATAGCAAGAATTGTCTGAGAATTAATCCAGGCAATGCAGCAGTGCTGGTCTGGAGGAGAGGGCCATATGATCCTTAGTATCTATCCTGCTCCAGTAGGTACACAGTCACCAGGTGCTGAGGGGCATGGTTTGGTGTAGGCGGTCCTGCCTATACTGTGGGGCCATCCCTGGGGCCCAAACTTGGTGGTGGTAGGGAGAAAAATGGTAAACCCTTAGTCCTTTCTCCATGGACCCAGTGTACCAAATCACTCCTTTTGAGCCGGCCTCTCTGTGCCACAGCAGCAGACGAGGTCTTCTGTCTCACTCTACTGACTCCAATGCTCTAGTACTTGGCTGGATTCAAACTCCCACTCCGTGAACCCCGGTACTGGGGAAGCACCTTTCAATGCCATCTGATATGTGGTACTGGCTGCTTTTGTCCTGTCCATCAGCACTTTAGGGAGAGACTGCTTTCTCCTACTGTTGGCTGTACCCCTGAGCTAGCCACCAAGCCCAGGACTGGCTCCCCTCCTTCCCAGGTGTGTGAACAGGGCAGCAGACCCCAGTCCAGAGAAAGCCTCGCAGTTAGAGATAGGATCCCTCTCTGTCCCAGTCTGAGGTTTTTCTCTTGTCCAGATATGTTTCCTCAGTCTCTGTTTCTTTTCCTTTTTTCTCCCCACAGAAAGGGATCCCTCCCCTCTATATCTAAGCGGCCCATTTTATCTCTCCCAGTTCGCAATCGCCAACCTATGGCCCATCAGGTTGTCCCAGTATCTCCCTGGTAGTGACTCCAGTTTTTCTTAATACATTTCCCTGTCTATTTCCAAGGAGCTTTTCTGCTCATGGTTCCAAGATGGCTGCCAACACCTCTTGGGGGTATCAACTCTTTATTCTGGAGAAGCAGAAAAGTACAGGTCTCATCCAAGCTTCCATGGAAGAAGGTGGAAATTTTCTTCTCCCATAAGCCATTCTTTTTTTTGTATGTGATTGGGTTATGTGTATACACCCTGAGTTCACCTTAATGTTTAGGGTAAAGACAGTAGGACTGGTTCCCACTTCTCGAACCCATTGGCAGAGGAGGGATTATTGACAAGGTAGATTCCATAGCAGGGAGTCAATGTGTTTTGGTGGGGGGATGGGGTCTAGAGGCTGAGAATGACCTGACACAGAGCCACTATGAGATGTAGCTATCATTTTATTTAGTGCCTGTAACTGCTCCAGAGGTAGATACCATTGTATAGAACAGAAACTACAGATGAAGGACGTTAAGGATACAGGTTTATGCCTCTGCCTCAACTCCTTCTAAAAGGATTTGAGGTCACCAGGAGAGGTTGTTTAGATTATTTCCACCCCATGATTTGTAAATGGCATCATCTTTCCCTCACTATACTGTATTTTGATGCTTGAGGTATTCACTTTTAAAAATGTATTTGTCAATTTATCAAAATGTGTTAATTCAATAAAATATTATTTTAAATATGGTTGAAGTAAAACTCTGGTATATGGTTCTACTATTGATAAACTGAGTCATGATACCATCACCACAACTGAGCTATAGATCAGCCCCCTCCTCCACAAATTCTTTTGTGCTAATCTCTCCCCAGTCCTCACCTGGAAACCTGGAAATCTGTTGTTGGCCCTTATCACCCCCCCCCCACCCTGAGGATTCCTCTTTAAACATCAAGAAAATATCACAGACATAACATGATAGTGTTTTGAGTTTCCAGAAAATAATGATCAAAAGCTACCCGGGACTCAGGTATGCTTTAGAATAAGTTTGCATTAATCAGTCACGACACCATCGGCATCCTTTTGAAAAATGGCACTGTTCCTGTGTGTGAGGTATTGCTCTTTTGTTTATGGGTTATTCCTGGGACACTTATTGATCCACAATCTCCCTGCAATAATTTATAGCCTATAGGTTGGCAACCACTGTGATTCTGTTAGAAGAGCGCAGCTGCACAGGCTTCAAAGAAAGCAAGGACAAAGCCGGGCTCCTCCTGCAGTCCTGACAAGCTGGTCCTACAAAGCTGGAGCAGCTTATACAGCCCAGTGTGTGCATTCAGTCCCAGCACAAACAGCAAGGAGTGAAGAGAAAGAAGATTAAAAGATCCTCAAATATTCATTTTTTTACTTTTCAGATCAAGCATTACTCTGTTTTGCACATGAAATATTAAAAACATGATATGTCAAGTTGGTGAGAGTACTGACCTTACTGGAAGTTCTTTGTGTTTATCTTAGTGTTAAAATGGATGAGAGCTTATTGGAAAAAAAAATGTGTTCTGGGAAAAGATATCATACACTTGTCCAATAAAGTTATTTTTTGTGCTGTGATCATATCCTCCACAGCTGTGGTGATTGACATAGGGACATGGGCCAATATGCAAGCTCCAGCTGGTTCTAGGTGTCTGGCAAGATGGCAGTGAGCAGCCTTCTCTAGACAGTTTGACCAGCCCAGGTATCACTGGGTGCTCCTCTGGCCGAGCAAAGAAGAAAACATATTTTAAAAAGAAGAAAAGAAAGTTTGCATTCCTAATTTGTCATTAAATCAAAGATAATGGATAGTTTGTGACACCCCGGAATGCTACCACCCCACTTGCTCCTTTGTAATCAGATCTTCAGGGATCCACCTATCTCTCTGTCTCACACACACACACACACACACGCACACACACACACACAGAGATAGCTTCTCTGAATATTTCTGCTTTCATCACAGTTTCCCATTCATAGTCTGTCACCCCTATCCCCCTAGTGTCTTGCCTTATAGCACAGAAGTTATTTTAAAATTCCTGGATTCTGCTCTAAAAATTCTGAATCAATCAATGAGCCTGGAATTTGCATTTTTAGTAAGCAACCAAGTGGTTCTGATATGGATGGGTTGCAAACTACACGGACCTCTGATTAAATGTTTTAGAGATGTTTCTGATTGTTTAAGCCCATGAGCTGGTACATTTTTGTGCCCCATCCATCTGCAAGGGGCTGATTAAGGGGGGGAAATTTAAATCTTGTCTTACAACTATGTAGTTTGGGCACACTGGGTTATAGGTATGTCCCACTTTATGCAAAACTAAACCACAAAAACCTAAGTCTACCAAAATATACAGAAAATTATTATTTGCTTATAAACTATACTTGTCCTTGGGCCTTGCTGGCCTCCTGGTCTTGATCTCTGCCACAAACAAAGGTCACTGTGAACAGAGATAGACAGAGGCAAAAGGAAGAGAGCTCCACCCATATTCTCTGCTTGTGCTCTAGGGGTAAAAGACAGAAATGGTCTGGGGCACAGCAAGCACAGAGACTCAGAGACCACTCACTCCAACACACCTGCTCCTCTCTGCTCTCCCAGTGAGTTCCAGTCCAGGGCTTGGCTCATGTGTGTTGGGTTAGGCTGATCCCACTTCCCTCTGCAATAACCCATGCTGCCCAATCAGAGTGTCTTCACTCCCCCAGCCATAGGAATTGGTTCAGCATTGGGCCAATATGAAGTTCCAGGAACATTGCTGGGATTGCCGGAATGGGGCTCCTCTTTTCCCCAGTCTCAGTTGTGAGAACATGTTTCTTTGCATCTAGGAACTCATCTAGTTTCAGCTTCTGCAAAGCCTCACAGCCAGAGGTGCAGGAAGGAGGCAGATTCATAAGCTGGAAAAGATCTCCCATGGCCTGTAGCTCTCATCCATTCTCTCCTCTGTTTAGGCATATGTAGGTTAGGTGAGCATGGCCCTGGTGTTGATGGATGAGTAATTGGCCTGGTTAGCCAGTTCCATCAGTAATGCCTCAGTGTTCTGAGATAGAAAAGGGCTGTCACATTCCCATTGGGGAAATCTGGGTTTCTCTCCATGGCTAGACTTACATTAACAGCAACAAAACACTTTTATTTTGGAACAATCTTGAACTTAAAAATGGCAAGAACAGTACAAAGAAAGAGCTTCCCCCCCAAAATGTTTGACTAAATTGCCCATATGATGGTCCATCAGTCCTAAATAGCTTAGTGTGCAATTGTGTAATTTCTACAAACAAAAAATTTCTACTAATGAGATTTGCTCCCAGGGACTCTAGTTATGGGAACAGAGTAAGGATGAGGGGTCAAAAACCTTGCTCCAGACTTCCATTTATGACTTTGCAATTGACTGGCTGTGTGACTCTGGGCCCGCGTTTCCTGGTGCTAGTCTCCATTCTTTTGCCATAAAATGAAGATGACACAGTCTGATTTCTCCACTTTGCAGCCTGATGTGTGGGTTACACATATGAGCAGGAGGATTTGAATATCAGAAAGCCCTGGACAGACACATTGCTAAGACCTGTGCTTGGCTTTCTTTACTTTGGGGTCTACTGGAATCTTGGGGTCATTTCACCACATTGTCTCATATTTCTGCCAACTCTGGCCCCTTCCCCAGATGACAGCCCTTTTGGGAGAACAAAGTTAGAGGACAGACACTATTCACCTTCAAGATTTACTATAAAGCAACAGTAATCAAGATGTGTGTTATTGGTGAAAAAACAGACAAAGAGATCAACGGGACAGAATAGAATACCCAGAAACAGACCCACATATACAGTGAATTGATCTTTCACAAAATAGAAAAAGAAATACAGTGGAGCAAAGATAGTGTATTCAACAAATGTTGCTGTAACAACTGTGCAAAAAAAAAATTTAGACATAGACCTTACATTCTTCTGAAAATTATCTCAAAATGGATCACAGACCTAAATATAAAGTGTAAAACTATAACAGTCATTGAAAATAACAAGAGAAAGTCTAGATGATCTGGATCTGATGATGACATTTAAGATATAATACCAAAGGCATGATCAATGAAAGAGACTTGGTAGTAGACTTCATTAGAATTAAACATTTCTGCTTTGTGAGAGACACTGTCAAGAGAATGAGAAGGCAAATTTCAGACTGGGAGAAAATATTTACAAAAGACATATATGATAAAAATATGTTATCTAAAATATACAAAGAACTCTTAAAACTCAACAGTAGTAAAATTTTTAAAAACCTGGTTAAAAAAATAAGCCAAACTTAACAGACAACTCATGGAAGAAGATAGACAGATAGCAAATAGCATATGGGAAGATGCTCCACATCATATGTTCAGGAGGGAAATGCAAATTAAAATAACACTATGATACCATTACACACCTATTATAATGACCAAAACCCAGAACACTGACAGAACTAAATTCTGGTGATTATGTGGAGCAACAGCTACTCTCATTCACTGCTGGCGGGAATACAAAATGGTAACAGCTACTTTGGAAGACAGTTTAGCAGTTTCCTATGAAACTAACTATACTTTTAGCATGTGATCTAGCAATCCTGCTATTTGGTATCTACCCTAAAGGAGCTGAAAACTTATGTCTACAGAAAAGCCTGAAGACAGAGGTTTATAGCAGCTTTCTTCATAACTGCCAAAACTTAGAAGCAAACAATATGTCCTTCAGAAGGTGAATGGATAAATGAACTGGATACATCCAGACAATGGGAAAGTATTAGATGCTAAAAAGATATAATCTATCAAGCCATGAAAAGACATGGAGGAACCTTAAATGTGATTACTTAGTGAAAGAAGCCAGCTTGAAAATGCTACATACTTGATTCCAATTATATGACATTTTGGAAAGGGCAAAACTGGGGAGATAGTAAAGTGATCAGTGGTTGATAGTGGTTAGGGAGAAGAAGGGAATGAATAGGCAGAACACAGGGCACTTTTAGAGAAGTGAAACAAGTCTGTATGATACTATAATGATTGACATATATCAGTATACATTTGTCCAAAACCATAGAATATACGACACCAAGAGTAACCCTAATGTAAACTACGGACTTTGGGTGATAATGTTTCAGTGTAATATGATACGGGGAAAATAGGATAAAATAGGCAGAGGGAAAATTTAGGACCTGAGGTCCTTGGGTGGGGAAAATCACAAACTGTATTTTGAAGCAACATTGGGAGTATCTGACCATAGCAAACTCCTTCAGACATCAAGTTCCTCTTAAGAGTGTGACAGGGGAGGCCAAGAAGGCAGAACGGCATGGAAGTTTTCTTTGTGTCTCTTCCCTGAAATGCAGCCAGATCAATACTGAATTATCTTGCATACTTATAAAACTGATTGAGGATTAACACAACAATCTGGACAACCTGAGCCACAGAACTCAGCAGGTACATGGCACAGAGAGGTGAAGGGAGAAGCCAGAGGGAGAGAGGAGAGGTGGGGAAGAGAGAAGCCATGGAGGGCAGAGAGCTGTTTTTGCTTGCAGAGAGAGGACAGAGATGGGGGATGTTATGGGAAAGCACCCCACTCCTGAAAGCAGCAGAAGAGAAAAGGAAGAATACAAAAAAGGGAGAAAGAAGAAACGCAAGGATTTAAATTCCATTAAAACTCTATAAACAGAGGGAGCGCAGAGTCTGAAACTACACAGCTCAATACCTGGTGATGCCCTGGTGGGAAGGGCAAATCCCTGGGAGCAAAGAGTGAGGTCTGAAGGATCCTGAGGCTACATGGGGAGAGGCAGTTCCCCTGCCGGGAGGACATTTGGTAGAGGCTGTGTGGCTTTTCCACAGGCAAAGGTCCCAGCAGACCCTGGAGAACAACCGCATTTGCTGGTGTTGGAACAAGGATTTTAAGGGGGAAGTCTGGCACCAGATGTATGCTGTGATTTGCATAATCTGATTGTGTGAACGTTTTCTGGGGCAGGCTAGCACCAAGCCACAGTCTCTGGGCATCAGCAGTGGCACAGTCTCACGATGTTCCTGGTGGGCACCCAGCCATTGCTTAGCAAGACCCTCCTCCAAGGGTAAGAATGGGTCAAAACCAGAGTCCCTCAGAGGGGGGAAATGCAGTGAGAAGTTGGGAAACACAGTTGCATTTCAGATAAAACTCAGGAGAGAGTTGCTCCCTGGCAGCCTAATGACTTGGTCATGGACACTATAAAAGTGGGGAGTAGATGGAAGCTGGAGACAAAGGAGGGGTGCTTGATTGCCAGTTAGGGAGAGCACAGATATTAGAGACTGGGTAGCTGAGTGACAGCGTTTTCAGTCCTCCGGCACATGAGCATACACACCTACATGCATCACAACAATCCACCCCAGTAAGCTAAGCAGCACCATCTAGTGGAGAACGGAGTTATTACACTAAGCCTCGCCCAACTGGGACAACCATGCTCTTGAGGTACACCACAAGCCTTTCTACCTTCTTAGTTTATAGACTATAAACTGCTTCATAGTTTGATTTCTAGGAGAAATCGATGTAATTTCAATCATATTTCAGTCAGTTCGTTGGTCCCTCTATTCAATAGTTTTTCTTTTTCTTTTCTTGGATCAGAAAGAAAAAGCATTTTTGTTAAAAATATTTTAATTTTTTCTACTGTATCTTTTACATTTTATAATTTTTTAAATACTATTTTACTGCCATCATTTCTTTTTTCTATTTCATTGTATTCATTTTATCAAATGTTCAATCATTTTCCATTTTTTCTTTTCCCTTTTTTTCTTTTCTTATCTTTCCCTTTTATCTCTAATCTATCAAGCTTCTTTCAAGGAGACCAAAACACACTTAGGATTTAGCCTCTAAAGGAGGTCTTAGTTTGATATTTTTGTGTTGCTTTTAGATTTTTAATTTTTTTTTTACTTTATTAATTCCTTTTCTTCCCTCAAAAGAATGAAATAAAGGTTTCACTCCAAAAGAAAGTTCAGAAAGAAATGAGAGTCAGGGACCTAATCAACAAATACAAACTTAATACAAACAAGACTTAACACAAGTGTTGGGGCGCCTGAGTGGCTCAGTTGGTTAGGCTTCCAACTTTGGCTCAGGTGATGATCTCACAGCTTGTGAGTTCGAGTCCCACGCCAGGCTCTGTGCTGACAGCTCAGAGCCTGGAGACTGCTTCATATTCTGTGTCCTTATCTTGTTCTTTCTCTCACTCACTCATGCTTTGTCTCTCTCATAAGAATAAAGAAAACATTTTATTTTTTTAAATAGCTTATTGTCAAGTTGGTTTCCATATAACACACAGTGATCATCCCCGCAATTGCCCTCCTCCATGCCCATGAGCCCCCTCCCCCTCCCCCACCCCCATCAGCTCTCAGTTTGTTCTCGACATTTAAGAGTCCCTCATGGTTTGTCTCCTTCCCTCTCCTCCACTATTTCTCCCATTCTTCTCCCCCATTGTCGTCCATTAAGTTCTTCATAATTCTCGTATACTTGCAAACATATGGTATCTGTCTTTCTCTGCCTGACTTATTTCGCTCAGCATAACACCCTCAAGGTCCATCCATGTTGCTACACATGGCCAAATTTCCTTCTTTCTCATTGCCATGTAGTATTTCATTGTATAGATAAACCACATCTTCTTGATCCATTCGTCAGTTGATGGACACTTAGGCTCTCTCCATGTTTTGCCTATTGTTGAGAGTGCTGCTGTGAACACTGGGGTACATGTGCTCCTATGCATCACCACTCCTGTATCTCTTGGGTAAATTCCTAGCAGTGGTATTGCTGGTCATAGCAGAGTTCTATTGTTAATTTTTTGAGGAACCTCCACACTGTTTTCCAGAGGGGCTGCACCAGTTTGCATTTTCACCAACAAAGGTCGGGATAGAAGGAATTTACTTAAACATCACAAACGCCATCTATGAGAATCTCTCAGCTAATGTCATCCTCAATGGGGGAAAACTGAGAGCTTTCTCCTTGAGGTCAGGAACATGACAGGGATGTCCACTCTCACCACTGTTGTTTAAGTTAGTGTTGGAAATCCTAGCATTAGCAATCAGACAACAAAAGAAAATAAAAGGCATCAGAATTGGCAAAGAAGTCAAACTTTCACTTTTCCCAGATGACATGATAGTCCACATAGAAAACCTGACAGACCCACCAGAAGCCTACTAGAACTGATCCATGAATTCAGCAAAGTTGCAGGACACAAAATCAACATGCAGAAATCTATGCATTTTATACACCAACAATGAAGCAACAGATACAGAAAACATTTAAAAAATACAAGTCTTAATACAAGACTTAATTAATAAAACTATGTGTTAAATTTTTGTTTGAATTAACAAGATATTTGAACCAGAATTTAGAATCATGACAATAAGAATACTTGATGGGGTTGAAAATAGATTAGAATCCCTTTCTGAGGAGATAAAAGAAGTAAAAGCTAGTCAGAATGAAATAAAAAATGCCATAACTGAGCTGCAATTTTGAATCTTGAATGGTGTCATGACGGTAAGGATGGATGAAGCAAAGCAGTGAATCAGTTATGTAGAGGACAAAGTTATGGAGAACAATAATGCAGAAACAAAAGGGAGACTAAGGCAAAATAGGACAATATAGGAATTAGAGAACTCAGTGATTCATTAAAAAGGAATAACATCAGAATCATAAGGGTCCCAGAGATGAAGAGAGAAAAGGGGGTAGAAGGTTTATGTGAAAAATCATAGCAGAAAAATTCTTAACCTGGGGAAAGGCACAGACATTGAAATTCAGGAAGCACAGAGGACTCCCATTAGATTCAACAAAAACCGACCATGAACAAGGCATATCACAGTCAAATTCACAAAATACTCAGGTAAGGAAAGAATCATGAAAGAAGCAAGGGAAAAACAAGTACTTAACCTGCAAGGAAGACAGATCAGGTTTGCAGAAGACTTATCCACAGAAACTTGGCAGGCCAGAAAGGAGTGGCTGAATATATTCAACATGCTGAATTGGAAAGATATGCAGCCAAGAATTCTTTATCCAGAAAAGCTGTCATTGAAAATAGAATGAGAGATTAAAAGTTTCCCAGACAAACAAAAATTAAAGGAGTTAGTGACCAGTAAACCAGCCCTGCAAGAAATTTTAAGGGGGACTCTCTGAGGGGAGAAAAGATGAACAAACAAACAAATCAAAAAGACCAAAAGAAATAAAGACCAGAAAGAACCAGAGAACACCACCAGAAACTGTAACTCTACAAGAAACATAAAGGCAATAAATTCATGTCTTTCTGGAGTTACTCTAAACATCAATGGGCTAAAACTCCAATTTAAAGACATAGGGTAACAGATTGCATAAGAAAACAAAATCCATCGAAATGTTGTTTACAGGATACACATTTTTAAAATTTTTTTTAAATTTATTTCTGAGATAGAGACAGCATGAAGAGGGGAGGGTCAGAGAGAGAGACACAGAATCTGAAACAGGCTTCAGGCTCTGAGCTAGCTGTCAGCACAAAGCCTGATGCGGGTGTCAAACCCACTAACCATGAGATCACGACCTGAGCCGAAGTCAGACGCTTATCTGATTGAGCCACTCAGGTGCCCCAAGATACACATTTTAGACCTAAGGACACCTTCAGATTGAAAGTAAAGGTATGGAGAACCATCTATCATGCGAATGGTGGCCAAAAGAAAGCCAGAGTAGCCATATTTATATCAGGCAATCTAGCATTTAAAATAGACTATAACAAGAAATGAAGAAGGGCATTATATCATAATTAAGGCATCTATCCACCAAGAAAACATAACAGTTATAAACGTTTATGCTCCAAATGTGGAAGAATCCAAATATCTAAATCAATCATCACAAACATAAAGAAACTCATTAATAATAACAGGAGATTTTAAAATCCCACTCACAGTTATGGACAGATCATCTAAACAGAAAATCAACAAGAAAACAATGGTTTCAAACGATGGACTTAACGGATATATTCCGAACATTTCATCCTAAAGCAGCAGAATATACATTCTTCTCTAGGAACGTTCTCCAGAATAGATCACATACTAGGACACAAATTAGCCCTCAACAAGTGCAAAGAGATCAAGATCATACCGTGCATATTTTCAGACCACAATGCTGAATCAACCAGAAGAAAAAAAAATGGAAATATCATAAATACTTGGAGACTAAAGAAAATCTTACTAAAGAATGAATGGGCTAACCAAGAAGTTAAAGAGGAAATTAAGAAGTACATGGGAGCCAATGAAAATTATAAAAACACAGCCCAAAATCTCTGGGACACAGCAAAGGCAGTTATAACACAGAAGTATATAGCATGACAGGCCTTCCTAAAGAAGGAAGAGAGGTCTCAGATACATAACCTAATTTTATACCTGAAAGAGCTGGAAAAAGAACAGCAAAAAAAAACAAAAGCCTCCAAACCAGCAGAAAACAGGAAATAATGTAGATTAGAGCAGATATCAATGCTATCAAAACAAAACATAACCAAAAAAACTCCAGTAGAACAGATCAATGAAACTAGAAGCTGTTTTTTTAAAGAATTAACAAAATTGATAAACCCCTAGCCATTTATATAAAAAAGAAAAAGTATTGAAATAAATAAACTCCAGAATGAAAGAGGAGAGATCACAACCAACACAGCCGAAATACAAACAATAATAAGAGAATATTATGAACAATTATAAGCCAATAAAACAAACAATATGGAAGAAATGGACAAATTCCTAGAAACATATAAACCACCAAAACTGAAACAGGAAGAAATAGAACATTTGAACAGAACCATAACCAGTAAAGAAATCAAATTAGTAATCCAAAATCTCCCCCCCAAAAAAAGAGTCCAGGGACAGATGGCTTTCCAGGGGGAGATTTCTACCAAACATTTACGTATTTTTTAAAATTTTTTCTAATGTTTTATTTATTTCTAGGAGAGAGAGAGAGAGAGAGACAGCGTGAGCAGGGGAGGGTCAGAGAGAGAGGGAATCACAGACTGATCCAGGCTCTGAGCTGGCAGTCAGCACAGAGCCCGACGCGGGGCCCGAACCCACGAACTGCAAGATCATGACCTAAGCGAAAGTCGGACGCTTAACCGACTAAGCCACCCAGGCGCCCCTCTACCAAACATTTAAAGAGGACTTAACACCTATTTTTTTGAAGCTGTTCCAAAAAATAGAAATGGAGGGAAAACTTCTGAACTCATTCTATGAAGCCTGCATTATCTTGATTCTAAAAGCAGACAAAGACCTCACTAAAAAGGAGAACTAACGGGGTGCCTGGGTGGCTTAGTCGGTTAAGCATCCGACTTTCGCTTAGGTCATGATCTCATGGTTCGTGGGTTTAAGCCCCGCGTCGGGCTCTGTGCTGACTGCCAGCTCGGAGCCTGGAGCCTGTTTCAGTCTGTGACTCCCTGTCTCTTTGACCCTCCCCTGCTCACGCTGTCTCTCTCTCTCTCTCTCCTAGAAATAAATAAAACATTAAAAAAATAATAATAAAAAAAAAGAAGGAGAACTAAAGGCCCATTTCCCTTATAAACATGGGTGCAAAATTCCTCAACAAGATATTAGCCAACAGGATCCAACAATACATTAAAAGAATTATTCACCACAACCAAGTGGGGTTTATACCTGGGATGAAGGGTTGATTCAATATCCACAAAATAATCAATGTCATATATAACATAAATAAAGAAAGGACAAGAACCACATGATCCTCTGAATAGATGAAGAGAAAGCATTTGATGAAATACAGCATCTTTTCTTGATAAAAACCCTCAAGAAAGTAGGAATGGAAGGATTGTACCTCAAGATCATAAAAGCCATATATGAAAGACCCAACTCTAGTATCATCCTCAATGGGGAAAAACTGAGATCTTTCCCCCTACAGTCAGGAATACGACAGGGATGTTCATTCTCAACAGTGTTGTTTAACATAGTACTGGAAGTCCTAGCATTAGTCATCCAACAATACAAAGGACTAAAAGCATCCATATAGACCAGGAGGAAGTCAAACTTTCACTCTTCGCAGATGACATGATACTCTATGTGGAAAATTCAAAAGATTACACCAAAAAACTGCTAGAAGTGATCCATGAAGTCAGCAAAGTCGCAGGATATAAAATCAAAGCACAGAAATAAGATTCATTCCTATATACCAACAATGAAGCAACAGAAGGAGAGATCAAGGAATCAATCTCATTTACAATTGCACCAAAACCCATACAATACCTAGGAATAAATCTGACCAATGAGGTTAAAAATCTATACACTAAAAACTATAGAAAGCTTATGAAAGAAATTGAAGAAGACACAGACAAAAGGAAAAATATCCCACGCTCCTGGATAGGAAGAAAAAATATTGTTAAAACGTCAATACTACCCAAATCTACATATTCAATGCAATCCCTATCAAAACAACACCAACATTCTTCACAGAGGTAAAACAAACAATCCTAAAATTTGTATGGAACAAGAAAAGACCCTGAAGAGCCAAAGCAGTCTTGAAAAAGAAAACCAAAGCTGGAGGCATCACAATCTCAGACTTCAAGCTGTATTACAAAGCTGTAATCATTAAGACAGTATGATACTGGCACAAGAACAGACACTCAGATCAATGGAACAGAATAGAGAACCCAGAAATGGGCAGACAGAAGTATGGCCAACTAATCTTTGACAAAGCAGGAAAGAAAATCCAATGGAATAAAGACAATCTCTTCAGCAAATGGTTCTGGGAAAACTGGACAGCAACATGCCAAAAAATGAGCCTGAACCACTTTCTTACACCATACACAAAGATAAACTCAAAATGGATGAAAGACCTAAACCTAAGATGAGAAGCCATCAAAATCCTTGAGGAGAAGGCAGGGAAAAACCTCTTTGAGTTTGACTGCAGCTATGTTTTACTCAACCAAGTCTCTGGAGTCAAGGGAAACAAAAGCAAAAATGAACTATTGGGACCTCATCAAAATAAAAAGCTTCTGCACAGTGAAGGAAACAATCAGAACAACTAAAAGACAACAATGGAATGGAGAAGATATTTACAAATGTCATATCAGATAAAGGGTTAGTATCAAAATCTATAAAGAATTTATCAAACTCAACACCCAAAAAACAAATAATCCAGTGAAAAAAAGGGTGAAGACATGAAAAGACACTTCTCCAAAGATTTCATTCAGTTGGCCAACCAACACATGAAAAAAAATGCTCAATATCACTCATCAGCAGGGAAATACAGATCAAACCACAATGAGATACCACCTCAAACCTGTCAGAATGGTAACACTAAGAATTCAGGCAACAATAGATGTTGGGAAGGATGCAGAAAAAAAAGGATCTCTTTTGCACTGCTGATGGGAATTCAAACTGGTGCAACTTCTTTGGAAAACAGAATGGAGGTTCCTCAAAAGATTAAAAATAGAACTACCCTACAACCAAGCAATTGCACTACTAAGTATTTATCCAAGATACAGGTGTGCTGTTAGCAATCAAAAAGAATGAAATCTTGCCATTTGCAGCTATCTGGATTAAACTAGAAGCTATACTATACTAAGCAAAATAAGTCAGTGAGAGAAAGACAAATATATAATTTCACTTATATGAGGAGTTTATGATAAGAAACAGATGAATATAAGGAAAAGGAAGCAAAAATAATATAAGAACAGGGAGGGGGACAAAACATAAGAGACTATTAAATATAGAGAACAAACTGAGGGTTGTTGGAAGGTTTATGGGAGGGGAAATGGGCTAAATCGATAAGGGACATTAAGGAATCTACTCCTGAAAACATTGTTGCACTATATGCTAACTAATTTGGATGTAAATTTAAAAATAAATTAAGTAAAAAAAAAAAGAATGTAACAGATACCACCTATTCCCCTTCAGGTTTCCCTCAGGAATTTGACAAAAGCCCTAACTAAAAACAAGTATCCAACCATAAAATATGACCTATAAGGAACAGTTCGGCCATAGACCATGCCTCATTCAATGGAAACAAGCCAACCCAAAAGGAATGAGTAGGCATTCAGAGTTACCTATCCAATAAGAGTAAAACCTCAGAAGAAACAAGGCAGGGAATGGAAGTGGGCTGACCAAAATACTTTAAGCAAAATCCCTTGCCTATAGTCACGGGCATTTCTTGAATGCCTCCTCTCTGCAAAGAGAGCTTTCATACTATTCTTACTTTCACCATATGATCCTGTCAATAGATGCAGAAAAAGCATTTGACAAAATACAGCATCCCTTCTTAATAAAGACTCTCGAGAAAGTTGGGATAGAAGGAACCTACTTAAACATCATCAAAGCCATCTATGAGAAGCCTTCAGCTAACATCATCCTCAACGGGGAAAAACTCAGAGCTTTCCCCCTGAGATCAGGAACACGACAGGGATGCCCACTCTCACCACTGTTGTTTAACATAGTGCTGGAAGTCCTAGCATCAGCCATCAGACACCAAAAGGAAATCAAAGGCATCAGAATTGGCAAAGAGGAAGTCAAACTTTCACTCTTCGCAGATGACATGATACTCTACATAGAAAACCCGACAGACTCCACCAGAAGCCTACTAGAACTGATCCAAGAATTCAGCCAAGTTGCAGGGTACAAAATCAATGTACAGAAATCGGTTGCATTTTTATACACCAACAATGAAGCAACAGAAAGAGAAATCAAGAAACTGATCCCATTCACAATTGCACAAAAAACCATAAAATACCGGAATAAACCTAACCAAGGATACAAGAGATCTGTATGATGAAAACTATAGAAAACTTATGAAGGAAATTGAAGAAGACACAAAGAAGTGGAAAAACATTCCATGCTCATGGATAGGAAGAATAAATATAGTTAAGATGTCATTACTACCTAAGGCACTCTACACATTCAATGCAATTCCAATCAAAATTGCACCAGCATACCTCTCAAAACTAGAACAAACTATCCAAAAATTTGTATGGAACCATAAATAAATTTTTTAAAAATGTGTTTTATTTATTTCTAGGAGAGAGAGAGAGAGAGAGAGAGACGTGTGAGAAGGGTCAGAGAGAGAGGGAGTCACAGACTGAAACAGGCTCCAGGCTCTGAGCTGGCAGTCAGCACAGAGCCCTACGCAGGGCTCGAACCCACGAACCGCGAGATCATGACTTAAGAGAAAGTCGGACGCATAACCGACTGAGCCACCCAGGAGCCCCCATACTATTCTTACTTTCTAATCTTATACTCTGATAATCTTTTGCATGTTCCTCATTTTATTCTATGTCTATCTCTTCATTCTTCGAGGTGGCAAGACAAAAAATCCTGGGTATTGAGGTAAAGAATCCTGCAACAGTAAGTTCATCAGTTGTAACAAATGTACCATTCCAATGAGTAATGTTGATGATAGAGTAGATTATATATTTGTGGGGACAGGAAGATATAGGAAAAGCCTGTACCTTCTGCTCAATTTCTTAATTTTGCTGTGAACCTAAAGCTCTTCTGAAAAATAAAATGTATTAATTTTTTAAATGTTTATTTATTTTTGAGAGAGAAAGTGTGAACAGAGGAGAGGTGGGGGGGGTGGGGGGACAGAGAATCCAAAGTGGAAGTGGGCTCTGTGTTGATAGATGACAGCCCTATGTGGGGCTCAAACTCACAAACTGAGATTGTGACCTGAGCTGAAGTTGGATGTTTAACCAACTGAGCCACCCATGAGCCCCAGTATATTTTTTTTTTTCTTTAAGGATGAGGTAAAGCCTTTATGCATCTAGGCTAAAACATTCTCAAGTCCTAGGGAGCAGGGGCCCTTGTGACACTATGAACATACTAGTTTTCATAGGATGCTCCTGACTTTTTCGTGCTGTGACCAAACCCTGGTCTTCCCCTGAGGGAAATTTTCAAACTTTCTTCGAAAACGAAGTTCACCTCCCTCCCTCCCTGTTTGAAACCATAAGAGACTCTTTATTTTTTATTTTTTTTTATAGTTTATTTTTGAGACAGAGAGAGACAGAGCACAAGTTGGGGAGGGGCAGAGAGAGAGAGAGAGAGGGAGGGAGACACAGAATCCAAGACAGGCCCTAGGCTCCGAGCTGTCAGCACAGAGCCTGACATGGGGCTTGAACCTACAAACCATGAGATCATGACCTGAGCCGAAGTCGGACCCTCAACTGACTGAGCCACCACCCAGGCGGCCCCAAAAGAGACTCTTAAATACAGAGAATAAACTGAGGGTTGATGGAGGGAGAGGGGGAAAATGGGCAATGGGCATTGAGGAGGGCACTTGTTGGTATGAGCACTGGGTGTCGTATGTAAGCAATGAATCATGGGAATCTACCCTCAAAACCAAGAGCACACTGTATGCACTGTATGTTAATCAACTTGACAATAAATTATGTTTAAAATTTTAAAAATAAAAACAACAAAAAGAAAATGAAGTTCACAAGATCTCTTTGAATTAATTAATGACATCCTGTTTCCTTTCCTTTTTTTTTTTTAAACTGTGATTTCCTCCTAATTACACCATGACAAACTTCCCAGGCACTGCCTCTTTCAAACTGAATGCCTCTCAGGCTTTTTCCATTTGGACTCCTGATTGGGTGTAGAAGTGTTGAATGATTTGGAATTCCTGAAGCCTCAGACTTCTGACAGCCTGTTGGCGCTGCCAGACTCTGGGCATTAGAGTGGGCTGGCAATGGGTCTGTGGCACTCTCCTCCTGCTGGGATCACAAGCTCACTGTATCACAGTGTATCCCCAATGGGGATGCTGTTGTTTTCTTCAGTGCGCACACCAGGGACACATGAGCAAAGACAGTCATTTGTGGGAAGAGAGAAGTCTCATATTTACATCCATTTCTTTGCATTGGGTACTAGGTATAGCCATAGGTACACCTTAATGCTCACAAGAAAAAGAAACATATTCTAATTGCACATAGAATGCAGTACGGAAGGCTTGAGAATCACTAGTATAATAAACATAATGTTCACTCATTTTGCTTTTTAATTTTATTTTGGTTTTTAAGCATTTTTGATTTTAATTTTTCCAGCTTTATTGATATAATTGATGGTAACACTGTGTAAGTTCAAGGAGTACAACTTGTTGATTTGATAGTCTTATATATTGCAAAATGATGACTACCATAGATAGCATTAGTTAACATCTCCATCCTGTTACATAATTGCCATTTCTTTTTTTGTGATGAAAACATTTAAGATCTATTCCCTTAGCTATTTTCAAGAATATAATACAGTATAATTACCTGTAGTCACCATGCTGTAGTTTACATCCTCAGAATTTACTTTCCTTATTACTGGAAGTTTATGTACCCTTTGTTAAACATCTTTCTGTTTCTCTCACCCCCAAACCCCAGGTGACCATCATTCTACTTTTTTTTTTTTTTACAAAGTTGCTTTTTTAGATTCCACGTGTAAGTGATTTCATCAGTATTTATCTTGTTGTCTCTGACTTATCTTAGTATAATGCCCTCAAGATGTTATACAAATAGAAGGATTTTCTTGTTTTTCATGGCTGAACAACGTTCCATTATATATATACCACATCTTTATCCATTCATCCACTGATGGACATTTAGGTGGTTTCTACATCTTGGCTGTTGTGAATAATGCTGTTATATAAAAATGGGAGTGCAAATATCTCTTTGGGATCCTGATTTCAATTTCTTTGTATATATACCCAAAAATGGAATTTCTGGATCATAGGGCAGTCCAAATCTAATTTTTTGAGGACTCTCCATACTGCTTCCATAGTGGCTGCACCAGTGTACATGCTCACAAGCACTTAGTTATCTCTGGTCTTTTGGAAAATAGATCATTTTGATTTTTCAAAATTTAGCAGATACTTGTTTTGTAATCTCAAAACTGGTATATGTGCTCTCCTCTTACTCAGGCTCCATGGCTTCTCTTTGGAAAGCTCAAATACTTCAGCAGTTGGTTTTGCAGGAATCATGTCCTCATTTCTTCCTTGCTTCACTTAGCCATGAAGCTAAGTGCCTGGCCCCAAGGGGTGACCATGGCTGGTCTGAGCCTCCAGGGAAGTACCACATCATCTTCCTGAATCCTCACTTTACCAGCCACCCACAAAGCTAGAGGAGATCCATTTCTGGTCAATGAGTCTTAAGATATTCATCAATTGGTATTGATGGCTCCTGGGAAATGTTTTGTTTTCTGATAAAAGGTAAGAGAAGACTGGGAGTAGGAATTTTGCTGCCCTGGCTAGTCTATGTGGTCATGATTCCCGGATTGATGGCAGCCATCTTGGGGCTATGACATAATGAATAGAAGGATGACAATTCAGCACATGAAGAGTGGGGAAAAGGATAGACATCCTTGCATAGCTGAGCCAACACCAGCAACTGCCCATTCAAGATGTCTTGTAACATGAGTCAATATATTCCTATTTTTAATCTATTAGATTAGTTTTCAGGTGCTGACTGACAAAACATTCTTGCCTGACACGAGGTCCACCCTGTTTAGTTGACCTATGTTCAAAGAGGGTGGGAGTGTTGTTTCCAGACATATGTGAATCCAGTAACACTCCAGGGTACATTTATCATTATCCCCATGGAAATGCATCACTGACTCTGTAATGTATTTCTTAAGCTCAGTATTGAAGTGTTTCAGGGTCACAGACAGGACACAAGATGGACGGACGTGAAAGAGAATGAGGTATGGAGGATTATTGGGGTTGATGGTCCACTTTGGTGTCTTTAGAATGGCTCTATTTGTGGATTGGACTATGCACAGTCTTTTTTTTTTTTTTTTTTTTTTTTTTACAAATAGTTTATTGCCAAATTAGTTTCCACATAACACCCAGTGCTCATCCCCACAAGTGCCCTACTCCATGCCCATCGCCCCTCCCCCCCCCCACATCTATCAGTCCTCAGTTTTTGTCAGCATTCAAGAGTCTCTCATGGTTTGCCTCTCTCCCTGACCTCCACCATTTCCCCCCTTCTTCTCCCCCTTGTTCCTCTGTTAAGTTCCTCCTAATCCTCCTATACGTGCAAACATATGATATTTGTACTTCTCTGCCTGACTTATTTTGCTCAGCATAACACCCTCAAGGTCCAGCCATGTTGCTACACATGGCCAGATTTCATTGTTTCTCATTACCATGTAGTATTCCATGGTATAGATAAACCACATCTTCTTGATCCATTTTTCCATTGATGGACACTTAGGCTCTTTCCATGTTTTCGCTATTATTGAGAGTGCTGCTATGAATATTGGGGTACATGTGCTCCTATGCATCAGCATCTCTGTATCCCTTGGGTAAATTCCTAGCAGTGCTATTGCTGGGTCATAGGGCAGTTCTATTGTTATTTCCTTGAGGAACCTCCACACTGTTTTCCAGAGGGGCTGCACCAGTTTACATTCCCACGAACAGTATAGGAGGATGCCCGTTTCTCCACATCCTTGCCAGCATCTAGAGTTCTCTGATTTGCTCATTTTAGCCACTCTGACTGGGGTGAGGTGGTATCCCAGTATGGTTTCGATTTGCATTTCCCTGATGAGGAGGGATGCTGAGCATCGTCTCATGTGTCTGTTGGCCATCTGGATGTCCTCTTTGGAGAAGTGTCTGTTCATATCTTCTGCCCATTTCTTCACTGGGTTGTTTGGTTTTTGGGTGTGGAGTTTGGGGAGTTCCTTATAGATTTTGGATATTAACCCTTTATCTGAAATGTCATTTGCAACTATCTTTTCCCATTCCGTTGGTTGCCTATTAGTTTTGTGGGTTGTTTCCTTTGCTGTGGAGAAGCTTTTGATCTTGCTCTTGATTCCCTTGCTTTGGGGGTTGTGTCAAGTAAGAAGTTGCTGCAGTGGAGGTCAAGGAGGTTGTTTCCTGCTTTCTCCTCTAGGGTGTTGATAGTTTCCTGTCTCACGTTCAGGTCCTTTATCCATTTTGAGTTTATTTTGGTGCGTGGTGTGAGAAAATGATCTAGTTTCATTCTTCTTCATGTTGCTGTCCAGTTCTCCCAAAACCGTCTGTTAAAAGGCTGTCTTTTTTTCCATCGGATATTCTTTCCTGCTTTGTCAAAGATTAGTTGGCTGTATACTTTTGAGTCCACTTCTGAGTTCTCAGTTCTGTTCCATTCGTCTATGTGTCTGTTTTTGTGCCAATACCATACTGTCTTGATGATGACAGCTTTGTAGTAGAGGCTAAAGTCTGGGATGGTGATCCCTCCTGTTTTGGTTTTATTTCTCAGGATTACTTTGGCTATTCGAGGTCTTTTGTGGTTCCATACAAATTTTTGGATAGTTTGTTCTAGTTTTGAGAAGTGTGCTGGTGCAATTTTGATTGGAATTGCATTGAATGTGTAGATAGCTTTGGGTAGTAATGACATCTTAACTACATTTATTCTTCCTATCCACGAGCATGGAATGTTTTTCCATTTCTTTGTGTCTTCTTCAATTTCCTTCATAAGTCTTCTATAGTTTTCATCATACAGATCTCTTGTATCCTTGGTTAGGTTTATTCTGAGGTATTTTATGGTTTTTTGTGCAATTGTGAATGGGATCCGTTTCTTGATTTCTCTTTCTGTTGCTTCATTATTGGTGTATAAAAATGCAACCGATTTCTGTACGTTGGTTTTGTACCCTGCCACTTTGCTGAATTCTTGGATCAGTTCTAGTAGGCTTCTGGTGGAGTCTGTCGGGTTTTCTATGTAGAGTATCATGTCATCTGCGAAGAGTGAAAGTTTGACTTCCTCTTTGGACTATGCACACTCTTTTTTTTTTTAAATATTTTTATTTATTTTTAGGAGAGAGAGAGAGAGACAGTGTGAGCAGGGGAGGGTCAGAGAGAGAGGGAGTCACAGACTGAAACAGGCTCCAGGCTCTGAGCTGGCAGTCAGCACAGAGCCCGACGCGGGGCTCGAACCCACGAACCGTGAGACCATGACCCAAGCGAAAGCCGGACGCTTAACCGACTAAGCCACCCAGGCGCCCCTGGACTATGCACACTCTTGAAGCTCATATGGCAGGTTGTAATTTCCACACATGGTCACAGTGATATATTTTACCACATACACTTTTCTAGAATCTTGCTGTGTCCCCATCAGGAGGTTGAATACATAGCCCCTTTTCTTTGCTCTGCACAGGCATTTGTGACTACTTCCACTGATAGACTCTGGAGGAAGGGATATGAAGAGTTAAGGGTAAGTCATACAATTGCCATGCATTCCTGTTTGCTCTCCTGAGATACTTGTCTCAGCTGCCATGGGGTCAGCAAGTCCAAGTGCTCTGAGGACAGGTCCACATGGAGGAGAGATGAGTCCCTTCCCATCCCCCAGTCCTGGCTGAGCTCCCAGAGGATGGTGAGTGCAGCATCTGGTAAGTAATTTCCTCATCCTTGCTGAATTTCTCTGACTGATACTTCATGGAGCAGAGATGAGTCACCCCACCACACTCTGACCATGCTGAAGTTTCCTAACATTGATACATGGATATTGTTAGTTTTAGGAGGAATAACCCCAAAAGGATAATTTTTTTCTTTGGTCAAACTTGTACTTAAAACCCAGAATGTATTTTAACCATTAAATTAATCTTCTGTTTGGGGGAAAATGATTGTGCTATCTGTTGTAAAAAAAAAAAAATGCTCCTCCTAGAAAATAGAACGTTGGTAGTAGACAGAGGGACCACACGGGGTAAGCTGCCCAACTGTAAGCTATTAGACGGCATGTTACAGGCAGCATACTGAGGCTCAGTGGCCAGGAGGAGCAGTGGTTTGCACTTTCCTGCCTGCTGAGTGATGTGAGGGCAAATGGGCATTGGATGGAGGAGCCCCAAATGAAGGACACCAGGGACTAGGCCCTCTGCTGCTTGTCACCTCTGCAGGCTGATTCCTCCACAAATACACCCCAGATTTCTAAACCCCAAATACACCAGTATTTTTGATGCCTCCCCCCTCAAATGTGCTTTTGAATGGCTGCACTGCAGCTGCTGCCTTTGTCCACATTGTGTGCTGACCTTTGCTCCTACCCTACACTGGACTGCATCTTTTGCAGGAATCTTCTCTGAGACATGTTCTTCGCCAGGAAGTCCCACTGCACCCAAGCCAACCTGGCTCCTTTTTGTCCCTCTGTGTGGCTCCCCAGCTGGACCCTGTGCTTCCTGAGAACACTTTAGGTTGTGGGGCTGGCGTATCAGTAATTGGCCACTTTGATGGTGTTGTTTGACTTGGGCAATGAGCACCACCTGAGATACAACTCTGTCTGCTTCTGAGAGGTCCAGCGCTGCCCCTCAGGGAACATTCGTGTCTTTAGGGATGGAACGCAGTGGGTGATCCCATGGGGAGGTGATGCTACTGCTTACCCAACCTGGTGTCACCTGTGTCTGTGAAAGTACTGTGGCCATCCATCTATCCAGGCTCAGATCCTCTCCCAGGATTCTAGCAGCCTCCTGTGGAGAACTTGTGAGCTTGTGCCTGCTGGAAAGAAGCCTTCCCGGGAAAGTTCCATTTTGCCGAGATCTGCCTGGAGCCCCAAGATGAATCTACTACTTAGTGTCTGTAACTTCTCCAAAATTTGTAGTAAGCTGGGCTTTGACAGGTCACTTTTATTTCCACAGAATTTAATTCAAGAAATGATATTCCTTGATCAATTTGCACATCATTTTCAAGCCAGAAGTGTGCTGTGAAATTGCCTCCTCAGGTCAGGCTGACTGCAGCAGGAATTAGCCATTTTGAAACAAGATATAAGAGACTGCAGGCTTATTGTGACTGATGATTCCTCAGAGGTGGGCACTTTATTCATACTCAAAATCTTTACATTCATTTCTAAAGCCACAGGACTTCCAGGATAAATGAGATATGAAAGTTCTTGTCCTATGAGGTGTTTATCAATTCCTTCTGTATGGAGCTCCAGACTAGGCCAGACAAAGGAGTTAGACAGTAAGTGTGCACACACTCATGCACACATATGTGTGCATACACATGTACAATGTACCCACACATATGCATGCACACACACAGATATGTGCATTCACAGATGCACAAACACAGATGCTTCCCCACCCTCTCCAATGGAGAGTAAATTAAGTCAACAAATAAATTATGTAGTGCTTCCCAATGCAGGTTTAGTTCTGGGATGGAGGTTGACATGCAGGAGTGGAACAGAGCTGTGCTCTCAAGATCAGCATCCACGGAAAGTGGGGAGGAAACATAGAATCGGGATGAAGCCTAGTGATGGCCAATTCTACAAGATTTCTAAAGCTGGAAGGGCCCTTCAGAATGCCTTGAGTTGGGTCAGAATGCCAGGCCTTCCTATTTCCATCTGAACAAACCACTGGAGGTGTAATGTCCCGCATAGGCTGTGACCGTGGGTAAGCCAAGTCTGCAGGGGAGGGACAAATGGGAACACAACAAAAATGACAACAATAATAATAGTAATGTTTACTTTTCTGAGCCAGCAGATTTTCGAGGTCACTTGAACTGTTCTTCTTTTATTTTACTTCAAAACCTTGGTCTCTGTTTCACTAAGAACCTTTATGACATATCCAACAAGACAGAGCCTGGGTGACCTGGCAGTTCTTAGCCCTAAGAAAGACTGTTATTAAACCCTGCTCATCCTGTCAATATACAGCACTAGTACCTACTCATGACGTGAATGTGACTTATTTCTTCATTATTTACTTCTATTTTTCCGAGCTTGCAGGGGTCAAAAACATGACTGCTGGGGAAGCAGCATCTTCTACCAGTGGCCTCTCAACTTCTCCTGCTGGGCCTCTGGTCCAGACAGCCACATGGAGATCTGAAAGTGTTAGGTGCCTGAGAATGGTGGGAAGCACACTGAGCTCAGGTATCAGTATGTTTGGAAGGAGGGGCTGCACTGCTTTGAGATTGAGAGGCAGACCCTTTGGGAGGTAAGAGGGGCCTCCCTGCACACGCAGGCACTTGGATGGGTGCAAGATGCTAGGATTTATCAATGGACCTGTGGTCAACTTTCTGCAGCATTTCTCTTTCTGGACTTGCCCCTCTACTTTCCCATCCTGTGACCCCTGGCCCTGCCAATCACAACCTGATGCAGTAGCTTGAATTCAGATCTGCTTCCTACCTCTCCCAGGGGTATTTGCATTGTAAGTTTCGCTGCTGATTGTGTGATTAAAACCTTTGGACTAAGATAAATCCATGCAGAAAAAGAGGGGAGGGTGTCTAAAGGCTGGGAAGGACTTTGTGACACCCTAAAATTGCTCTGATGGACATTGGGCTTGCTTGAGACGGCCTTTGTTCAGGCCCACTGTTCTGGGGTTATTCCTAACAGTTTTCTCTCTTAAGAAAGTGTCATGGTCTGAACGATGATGATATCACCGCTTTGCTCACATGTCACTTCAGAAAAGCTTTTAAAAAGATAGGGTGGGTCAGTTGTCCCAGGGGGACAGAGCACCAAGATGCAGACTTAGAAATGATCGTGTTTTGTTAACTGCCACTTCACCAGCCAGCAGAACAGAGCATATAGTAGGTATTCCATAAATAAAGACTGAGTGACTTCTTCCTTGCTTCCATTTTTCAGATGAGCAAGGCGAGGAGAGAAATCTTCTCACAGGCCCCTATTGTCTGATCTATGGCTCTTCCCCTGCTTGGTGTGGCTTCAGGCAAGTCCACATTGGGATTCAGGGCTGCTTTTCCTGGGCAGGGCTCACTAAGGTCTGTCAAGTGTGGCAGGCTAAAGCTTCCCTCTGTTCTTCCGTCATTAGTGTTTCCATGATGCCAGGCCCATGACATTGCACATCCTGTCTTGATGTCGCTGTGATTACAAGTCTGCACCCATGGACTTGACCAGCCCAGGCATTCATCAAGAGGCACATAATTAAGGCTCTGATGTTAAATGAATTAAAAGTTGAACACAGCTAAGGAAATGGAATATTTCTTAATTGGATGCACATTAGTAAGTTCCTTCAGATGCAGGAGTTGTTACTGGAACATCTTTCAACAGATACATGCATGGATGTGTGCTTTTATATCTTGGGAAGAGAAAAGCCGTCCCTTTTTGACCATGTCCACTGGATCTCTAGTATTGCTGATACTTGGCTTAATTCCCAGATAGCTGGCAAAAAAAAGCAAAAGCCCATATTCTAGAGGGAGGTTTCTTTATAAAAAACGCAAACATAAGTGAACTTTGTTTATTCTGACTGAGGTACTGAAGCTATAAGGGAAGGTGTATTTCAGCCCTGGTGTCATAAAAAGAAATTTGCTGGGCCTCACACATGTGGGGCCAGTGGAACTGTCAGTACAGAGCCCAACACGGAGAACCCATGAAACATGAGATCATGACCCGAGCTGAAGTCAGATGCTTCCGACTAAACCACGCAGGTGAGCTGACTCATAGTCAATTTTTATAATATTCGATTTCCAAAGGTTAGGGCCAAAGTAGGAAGGAAAAAAAGAGTAGATAGACTTCAAAGACTGACCTAATCCTTTCCCTTTTCCTCCCGGATGCAAACTAAGGCCAATCCAATACAACCCAACCCAACCCAGACCAGACCAGACCAAAACCAAATCAAACCACCCTGAGCCAAAAGAAGAAGCCTGGACCAAGGTCTCCCAAAGTGGTGTGGATGCACAGGAATGAATCATCTGTTGTACTTCCTGAGGAAGTTAAAATAAAAGGAACCTACACTGTTGGTGGGAATGTAAATTGGTGCAGCTGCTCTGGAAAACAGTCTGGAGGTTCCTCAAAAAGATAACAATAGAACTTCCCTAGGAGCCAGCAATAGCACTGCTAGGAATGTACCCGAGGGATACAGGATTGCTGATGCATAGGGGCACATGTACCCCAATGTTCAAAGCAGCACTCTCAACAATAGCCAAAACATGGAAAGAGCCTAAGTGCCCATCAACGGACGAATGGATCAAGAAGATGTGGTTTATCTATACAATGGAATACGACATGGCAATGAGAAAGAATGAAATCTGGCCTTGTGTAGCAACATGGATGGACCTTGAGGCCTTGAGGGTGTTATGCTGAGCGAAATAAGTCAGGCAGAGAAGAGCAGATACCATATGTTTGCATGTATAGGTGGATTAGAAGGAACTTAACGGAGGACCATGAGGGAGAAGAAGGGGAAAATAGTTGGGGAGAGGGAGGGAGGCAAACGACGAGAGACTCTTGAATTCCGAGAACAAACTGAGGGCTTATGGGGGTGGGGGGAGGGGAAGGGAGGTGATGGGCATGGAGGAGGGCACTTGTGAGGATGAGCACTGGATGTTATATAAACCAACTTGACAATAAACTATTAAAAAATAAATACAAAATAAAAGGAACCAGAAGCATGGAGGATGAGGACTGTTAGTATAAAGGGCAAATGCAATGTCCACTTGATCCTGGGAAAAGGGTCTCTTGTCCTGCTTAAATATAATAAGGGAGGATCTGGATTATTCTTATTGGTCCCTTCAGAACTAATATTTGGGGGAGATTTTTCTTGAAATTTTCATTGGCTGACAATGTGTCAGGTCACATAAATTATATCCTGACTCGTATTTTATGATTCTTACACTTGTAAAGTTAAAAATATCAAATGTCATGGGGAAATCAAAGCTCTTACAATTAGGATCTACCGGGGAGATTGGGCAGACAGGCAGTAAATGGGAGGTCTCCTCAGAGATGACCCTGGAGGGCTGGGCAGCAGCCTGTGCATGTGGAAATTACTGTCTGAGGAGTACACATATGTGTGTGTTGGTAAGCAGATCTTTTAATTAGAGTCGCTCATTAATTTGCTACCATTGCTGACTTGTTTTCCACCATGATAGCTAATGAAGTGAAAAATGGGTATCTTGTGCAATTATCAACACTCTTTGACCCAAATGTTGACATATTCTGGGGGCACCCATGTGAGCATACATAAATTTCTTGTAGTGCTTCACAATAATAATAGTAGAGGATGTTCAAAGCATTTTACAGGCTCTTGTAAATTGGTAGTGGCTAACGAGGGTCAGGTCAGTTGCTTGCCCAGGAAAGGCTGAGAGTAGCCTGTGGCTACTGAGAACAGACCTTGTGGAGATTTTTATGGCTCCAAATCTAATAGTGGGCAGCACTGATCTGCCATAAGATGTTCATAGAATTCATATTGCTGGAGTGGGTGTGAGCACGGTCCCATCCATGGATGTTGTGTTTTATGGCAGTGCCATCTAAGGGCACCTGGATAAATGCAGATTACTGGGCCCTACCCTAAACCAGGATAGTCAGGGTCTCTGTGTGTGGGCCCCAGGAATCTATTTCTGCCACAAGAAGTACACATTTTCCTGTGTACATTCCACTTGCCTGGTTTAGCAGAGAAATGTTGGTGACCCCGTGCAATTGGAATGCACATGGAAAGTGGCAGCTGACAGGATGCAGAGGAGCTGGCACTAGTCAGACTCTTGCATGTTCAGTCACTAGGTCCAGGAGATGGATGGTGGCTTTGGTTCACTTCTCCCGTGTGGGTGTGGTGGAGGATCAACCAGGAGTTGTGAGAGCAGCTGCCTCCGGGGCAGATCCAGGTCACCAGGCCCGGGGGATCCAACAGAGATCTGTCCTCATCTCTGAGGCTGAAGAAGGGACTCTAGTCTTTCCTCACCTGGCTCCCTGTCTGACCTGATCTCTTCTTGACTTGCTCTTGTCTGCATGAAGGTGGCCTAGGCCCAGGGACACAGATATCTCCAGGGGCTGGTTCCAGGCTCAGAGGAGGTCCTACTGACTCCACCAGGAGTGTTAGGACATCTTGGGGCGCCTGGGTGGCTTAGTCGGTTAAGCGTCCGACTTTCGCTTAGGTCATGATCTCGCGGTTCGTGAGTTCGGGCCCCGTGTCGGGCTCTGTGCTGACTGCCAGCTCAGAGCCTGGAGCCTATTTCAGAGTCTGTGTCTCCCTCTCTCTCTGACCCTCCCCTGCTCACGCTGTCTCTCTCTCTCTCCTAGAAATAAATAAAACATTAAAAAAAATTAAAAAAATTAAAAAAATAAAAGAGTGTTAGGACATCTTGTTGATGTAAGGGGATCCAGGAGGAAGAAACACACAGGTGTCTTGAACATCAGAACACAACACCAAGGAAGAGTGGGACCTTGTTCCCACCAAGAGACAGTGGCTATCTGCCCCCATCCACACTCACTTTCTCACATATTCCAAATCCCTTGAGGCGGTATATGGCCATGTGACTCAGTTCTGGCCAATGTGATGAAAAGAGAAATGTTTTATGGGACTTCCAGACAACTTTTTTGGAAGGCAAGCCTTCTTTTTTTTCCCATCACCTTCTTGCTACCTGGAATGTTGATATGATGGTTGGGGCATAAGCAGTTATTATGGACTACTATGTGTGTGCAAAGAACATGGAGCAACAAGACCAGTAGGTTCCTGCTACTTCGGACTTATCCGCCAAGAGCTGCTTATCTCTGTCCTTCCGTTACACATGACAGAGACTTGTCTGTCTTGTTCAAACCATTGTCTTGGTGCACTCGAATCCAAATCTAACCAATCTATGCTAATAAACATTGACTTCAGGGAAATCTAAGACTGGGTGGTACAGGTGTAGAGACGTAGGCATGGAGTCAGGAACCTGAGGAACATGTTCTTGCCCTAGGAAGTACTGAGCTGATGAAAGAGGTAAGATTGGCCTGGAACTGATACAAGCTTGGAACCCCTCCAAGAGGCACAAGGAGAAAGTACCACCTGGTACTGGGATCAGGAGTTAGAGCAGGCTTGGTGACACTGCAAGGCTTTTCTCTGCTGCTTGTGTCCTCCTGCCCTGCCTAGGACAACACTGCTCTCAGACTGGGCAGGTATACAGCCCACTTTGAAAATGATAGGACTGAAGTGGTGGAGAGACAAGCCCGCATCACATTACCTTTCACCTTTTCCAGTATTTTCATCCTTTCTTTACAACTGGTTAATTCCTGTACATGTATCCATAATGTTAGTGCAAGGAAAAAGGTTGCTGTGTGCCTGAGGGGCAGTTTTCATTGGGTGGGTGCCCACAGGGATAGGGTCTTCCACATGAGTCTGGACAAGCCAAAAAACACTGTGCTCTTCAGTTGAATTTACACCCACAAGAAGTCCTGGGATGGATGGACTCACCTGGCCAGGTGAGGTGGGCTTAATAGCATGGGATAGTGACAACAGCCATACACAAGAACTCTTATAAGTCAGGAACTGCCCTTTGCATAGTGACCCTTAATTCACTTAATTTGATCTACTTGTTGATGCTAAAATGAAGATGGTACTTGAAAAATTGTTCAAAGCTGCAGAATTAGGATTGAAATCTTGGCTGGTATCACTTGAAAGTCTGTGATCTTTTCCTATGTTGTCGTATACTGGGTTTCGTTTAGCTCTGCCACTAGCTCATCCAGGGCACCAGCTATCCATGTCAACTTGTTTTTATGTTTCTGTGTTCTCCATGAAGTGAGAGGAACAGACTAGATAAATTACAAAGGTCCCAAACCCTGGGCCTGGAAGACGAAGGCTTATACCCACCTCAACACCCCACTGGGTACTATACTACTCTCTAGAGTGCTTAGGAAGACCCTCACTCTTGTCATGTATTAGATATTACTTGCTCTAGTAATCTATTGCTGTGAAACAAACTTAGGAATGGGAAGCAAAATTCAATCACTGTATTAGGTGCATGGATGCTGTGGTCAGGAATGAGGACCCAGGCACAGTGGGAGAGCTTGTCCGTATTTCACAATGTCTGTATCATTAGCTGGAGAGTGCATTTCCTGTGGCCTCCCCATGGGGCTGGGCCTTCTTGCAGGGTAGTGATGGGCTCCAAGACAGAGTGTTCCAGTGTGTTCCAGAGAGTCAGGCAATGTGGTGTGGCTTATTGTGATCCAATCTTGGAAGTCACAGGGCACTTTATCATGTTCTGTTTCAAAGCAGTCACAGCCCACTCAATTTCGAGAAGAGGGACACACAGACCATCTCTTTCTGGGATGAATGTCAAAGAATATGAGGGCCTTATTTTATGCTGCCAAGGTAAAGTGGAAAAGGCACACACCACACTAAACCATTCATATCACTGTGATCTTAGTCTTTAGCTTGTAGGGGCCAGGGATAGCAAATAAACTCAATATGTTTGGTCATATTGTCTCTCACCTAGGTGTATTTCACTCGGTCCTAAGCAGTACTGCAAAGACATAAACATGGCATTTTCTTTGCTGTAGAGGTGCTTCAACATCCCCTAGAAGGCTTATTGACACACAGATTCCTGAGCCTACCTCCAGAAATTCTGATTCAGTGGTTCTGGGGTGGAACCCAAGAATGTTCACTTCTGAGATGTTTCCAGGAGATACTGATCGTGCTGGTCTGGGGATCCCAAACAGAACCATTGAGAACCAACGATCTATAACCAACCAGATCTCAAGACTTTGGAGGCTTCAGTGAATAGAATGATGCTCTGCATGCATTTTTTTCTGGCAATGATGTTTTTGGTTTTATTTTTTTCCCCAATTTTCTTTTAAATCCTAGTTAGTTAACATATAGTGTAATATTGGTCTCACAATTAGAATTTAGTGATTCCTCACATATAATACACAGTGCTCTGTGTTGTTACCTTTAGTCATTCGACATATGTGAGGTGCTATCTCCTCACGTGTTTGATTTGTATTTTCCTGATGATGAGTGATGTTCAGCATCTTTTCATGTATCTGTTAGCCATCTGGATGTTTTCTTTCAAACAATGTCTATTCATGTATTCTGCCCATTTCTTCACTGGATTATTTGTTTTTTTAAGGGTGTTTGGTAAGTTTGGTAAGTTCTTTATATATTTTGGATACTAACCCTTTATTCAATATATCATTTGCAAATATCTTTTCCCATTGTGCAGGCTGCTTTTTAGTTTTG
Source organism: Proteles cristata cristata (assembly GCA_017311185.1). Classification (NCBI taxonomy): domain Eukaryota; kingdom Metazoa; phylum Chordata; class Mammalia; order Carnivora; family Hyaenidae; genus Proteles; species Proteles cristata. The sequence goes on along the minus strand of JAESUZ010002271.1, from coordinate 136,720 downwards.
TTGTTTTCTTCACTGTGCACTTTTATCTTAATGAGGTACCAATAGTTCATTTTGCTTTTGTTTCCCTTGTCTCCTGTGACATGTCTAACAAGAAGTTGCTGCAGCCAAGGTCAAAGAGGTCAAATCCACTCTTCTAGGATTTTGATGGTTTCATATCTCACATTTAGGTGTTTCATTCATTTTGAATTTATTTTTGTGTCTGGTGTAAAAAAAATGGTTCCGTTTCATTCTTCTGCATGTCACCATTCAGTTTTCCCAACACCATCTGTTGAAGAGACTGTCTTTTTTCCATTGGACATTCTTTCCTGCTTTGTTGAAGATGAGTTGACCATACAATTGTGGGTCCATTCTGGGTTTTCTATTCTGTTCCATTGATCTAAGGTGTCTGTTTTTGTGCCAGTACCATAGTGTCTTGATGACCACAGTTTGTAATATAGCTTGGAATCATGATGCCTCCAGATCCGCTTTTTTTTTTTTTTTTAGGATTGCTTTGGCTATTTAAGGTCTTTTGTGATTTCATAAAAATTTTAGGATGTTTACTCTAGCTCTTTGAAAAATGTTATTGGTATTTTGATAGGGATTGCATTAAATGTGTAGATTGCTTTTTTAAAAACAATATTTGTTCTCCCAATCCATAAGCATGGAATTCCTGCTCCCCATTTGTTTGTGTCCTCTTCAATTTCTTTCATAAGTGTTCTATAGTTTTTAGAGTACAGATCTTTTACTTCTTTGTTTAGCTTTATTTTTAGGTATCTTACTATTTTCAGATTTTCAGTGCAATTGTAAATGTAATTGATTCCTTGATTTTTCTTTCTACTGCTTTGTTATTATTGTGTAGAAATGCAACAGATTTCTGTAACTTTATTTTATATTCTGAAAGTTTTCTGAACTCATTGTATTAGTTTTAGCAATTTTTTTGTGAAGTATTTTGGATTTTCTACATATGGTACCATGTCATCTGCAAATAGTGAAAGTTTGACGTCTTCCTTGCCAAATTGGATGCCTTTTATTTCTGATTGCTGAGGCTCAGACTTCTAGTACTGTGTTGAATAAAAGTCGTGTGAGTGGACATCCTTGTCTTGTTCCTGACGATAGAGAATATTAGCTGTGGGTCATTCATTTATGACTTTTGTGATGTGGAGGTATGTTCCACCTATCCTTACTTTGTTGAGGGTTTTTAATTAAGAATGGATGCTGTATTTTGTCAGACGCTTTTTCTGGATCTATTGAGAGACTCATAAGGTTCTTATCCTTTCTCTTATTAATGTGGTGTATCACACTGATAGGTTTGTGAATATTGAACCACCTCTACAATCCAGAATAAATCCCACTTGATTGTGGTGAATAATTCTTTCAATGTATTGTTGAATTTGATTTGGTAGTATCTTGTTGGGAATTTTTGTTTCCAAGTCGATCAGGAATATTGGCCTGTAATTCTCTTTTTTAGTGGGCTATTTGTCTGGCATTGGAATCAAGGTAATGCTGGTCTCATAGAATGAGTTTGGAAGTTTTTCTTCCAGTTTCATTCTTCGGACAAGTTAGAGAAGAATAGGCACTAACTCTTCTTTAAATGTCTGGTAGAATTCCCCTGGGAAGTCATCTGGTCTTGGGCTTCTGTTTCTTCGGAAATTTTTCATTACTGATTCAATTTATTTTTTGTTTGTCTGTTCAAATTTTCCATTTCTTCCTATTTCAGGTTTTTTTAGTTTGTATGTTTCTTGGAATTTATCCATTTCTTCCATATTGCCCATTTTGTTACCATATAATTTTTCATAATATTCACTCATAACTGTTTGCATTTCTGTGGTGTTGGTTGTGATCTATTCTCTCATTTATTATTTTATTTATTTGGATTCTTTCTCTTTTCTTTTTTTAAAAGTTTGTTTGTTTGGTTATGTATTTATTTATTTAGAACAAGCAGGAGAGGGGCAGAGAGGGACGGAGACAGAATTGCAAGCAGGCTTCATGCTGTCAGCACAGTGCAGAGCCTAATGTGGAGCTTGAATTCACAGAACTGTTAGAACATGACCTGAGCTGAAATTAAGAGTCGGACACTTAATCAACTGAGCCACCCATGTGCCCCTTTCTTTTCTTTTGTGTAAGTCTGGCCAGTAGTTTATCAATTTTATTTCAGAGAACAAGCTGCCAGTTTTGTTGACCTGCTCTACTGTTTATATATGATATATATTATACATACACACATATATAGATATATGTAGATATAAATACACACACACACACACACACACACACACACACACACACACACGGTTTAAACTGCTCTAATCCTTATTTCCCTTCTGCTAGATTTAGGCTTTATTTGCCGTTCTTTCTCTAGTTGCTTAAGATGTAATAATTGGTTCTTTAATTGAGACTTTTCTTCCTTCTTGAAGTAAACCTGTACTGCAATATACTTTCCTCTTAGGAACACCTTTACTGTATCCCAAAGTTTTGGACTGTTATGTTTTCCTGGTTAACACATTCATTCTTTAGCAGGATGTTCTTTAATCTCCATGTTTTAGTGGTCTTTCCAAACTTTTTCTAGTAGTTGACTTCAGTTTTACAGCGTTGTGATCTGAATATATGCATGGTATAATGTAAATCTTTTTGTACTTGTTGAGGGCAGATTTGTAACTCAGTATGTGATCTATTCTGGAGAATGCTCCATGTGCCCTCAAGAAGAATATGTATTTTTTCTGCTTTAGGATAAAATATTCTGAATACGTCGATTAAGTCTATCTAATCCACTGTGTCATTCAAAGCCATTGTTTCCTTGCTGATTTTTCTGTTAGATCATCAGTTCATTGCTATAAGTGGGGTATTTAAGTGTCCTTCTATTGTATTATCAATGAGTTTCTTTATGTTTGTTATTAATTGATTTATATATTTGGGTTCTTTCAAGTTATGGGCATAAATATTGACAATTGTTAGATCTTCTTGATGGATTAACTCCTTAATTATGATATAGTACCCTTCTTATTTTTATTTTTTCTTTCCTTTTCTTTTTACTGGAGACAAACCATTTATTTTTTATTTATTTTTGAAAATAGTTTATTGTCAAGTCGGTTTCCATGTAACCCCAGTGTTCATCCCCACAAGTGCCCTCCATGCCCATCACCACCCTTCCCCTCTCTTCCTTTTGTTGTCTGATGGCCATTGCTAGGACTTCCAGCACTATGGTAAACAACAGTGGTGAGAATGGACATCCTTATCGTGTTCCTGATTTCAGGGGGAAAGCTCTCAGTTTTTCCCCATTGAGAATGATGTTATCTGAGGGCTTCTAATAGATGGCTTTATGATGTTTAAGTGAGTTCCTTCTATCCCAACTTTCTCAAGGGCCTTTATTAAGACGGGATGCTGTATTTTGTCAAATGCTTTTTCTGCACCTATTGACAGGATCATATGTTTTTTTATCTTTTCTTTTGTTTACACGATGTATCACATCGATTGATTTGCATGTATTGAACAAGCCCTGTAACTCAGGAATGAATCCCACTTGATATTGGTGGATAATTCTTTTTATGTGTTGTTGTATTCGATGTACAAGTATCTTGTTGAGGATTTTTGCATCTGTATTCATCAAGGATATTGGCCTGTAGTTCTTTTTTGCTTGATCTCTGTCTGGCTTGGGAATCAGAGTGATGCTGGCTTCGTAGAATGAGTCCAGAAGTTATCCTTTGGCTTCTATTTTTGGGATAGCTTGAAAAGAATGGGTATTAATTCTGTTTTAGTTGTGTGGTAGAATTCCCCAGGGAAGCCGTCTGGCCCAGGACTCTTATTTGTTGGGTTATTTTTGATAACTGGTTCAATTTCTTCACTAGTTATGGGTCTGTTCATATTTTGTGCATCTTCCCGTGTGAACTTGGTAGTGTGTGTGTGTTTAGGAATTTGTCCATTTTCTTTATCTCTTGTTACAGTCTTTGTTTTAAAATCTAGCTTGTCTGATGTAAGTACAGTTATTCTGACTTTCTTTTGGCATCTATTAACATGATAAATGGTTCTTCATCCCCTCACTTTCAGTCTGCTAATGTGTTCAGATATAAATGAGTCTCCTGGGGCGTCTGGGTGGCTCAGTCTATTCAAAGTCCAACTTTTCCTCAGGACATGATCGCATGGTTTTTGAGATTGAGTCCCACGTTGGGCTCTGTGCTGATAGCTCAGAGTCTGGAGCTTCTTTTATATTCTGTGTCTCCACCTCTATGCGCCTCACATTCTTCATGCCCTGTCTCTCTCTGTCTCTCAATAATAAAAACATGAGAAAAATTAAAATGAGTCTCCTGTAGGCAACATATAGATGGGTCTTGTTTTTCATACATGTTGATATCTCATGTGTTTTGGTTGGAGCATTTCGTTAATTTCCATTCAGTGATTATTGAAAGAATGATTTTAGTGCCATTGTGTTACCTGAAAGGTGGTATTTCTGATAATGTTTTTCTCCTTTTTAGTTGTTGCTTTTGGTCTTTTTCTCTCCACCAAAGTGTTCTATTTAATGTTTCTTGCAGGGCTGGTTTAGTGTTCATGAATTCCTTTAATTTTTTGTTTGTCTGGGAAACACTTTATGTCTTTTTCTAATCTGAATGGCAGCCTTGAATAAAATAGCATTCACTGCATATTTTTCCCACTCAGCACATTGACCATATTCTGCCACTTCTTTCTGGTGGACAGAAGTGTCCACATCTTTCTATGGACAGATCTGCTGTGAACCTGATCTGTTTTTTCTTATAGGTTAAGGCCATTTTTTACATTGCTACTTTCAAGATTGTTTTCTTACCTGTGTATTTTGTGAATTTGACTATGTAGAATATAATGTCTTCTGTGAAAAGTGAATGTTTGACTTCTTCTTTACCTATTCTGATGCCTTTTATTTCCTTGTGTTGTCTGTTTGCTGACGCTAGGACTTCCAGCACTGTGTTACACAACAGTGGTGAGAGTGGACATCCCTGTCATGTTCCTGATCTCAGGGGGAAACTTCTCAGTTTTTCCCCATTGAGGATAATGTTAGCTGAGGGCTTCTCATAGATGGCTTTTATGATGGTTAAGTAAGTTCCTTCTATCCCGACTTTCTTGAAGGTCTTTATTAAGAAGGATGCTATATTTTGTCAAAAGCGTTTTCTGCATCTATTGACAGGATCATATGGTTTTTATCTTTTCTTTTGTTAATGCGATGTGTCATATCAATTGATTTGCTAATATTGAACAAGCCTTGTAACCCAGGAATGACTCCTACTTAATCATGGTGGATAATTCTTTTTATGTGCTGTTGCATTCAATTTTCAAGTATCTTGTTTAGGATTTTTGCATCCGTATTCACCAAGGATATTGCCCTATCGTTCTCTTTTTTTTGCTGGGTCTCTGTCTGGCTTGGGAATAAAAGTGATGCTGCTTCGTAGAATTAGTCCAGAAGTTTTCCTTCGATTTCTATTTTTTGGAAAGCTTGAGAAGAATGGTATTAATTCTGTTTTAGTTGTGTGGTAGAATTCTCCAGGGTAGCCATCTGGCCTAAGGTTCTTATTTGTTGTGAGAGTTTTGATAACTGAAACAATTTCTTCACTAGGTATGGGTCTGTTCAGATTTTCTATCTCTTCCCATGTGGACATTGGTAGTGAGTGTGTATTTAGGAATTTGTCCATTTCTTCTACGTTGTCCAGTTTGTTGGCATATAATTTTTCATAACGTTCCCTGATAATTGCTTGTATTTCTGAGGGGTTGATTATAATAAGTCCATTTTCATTCATGATTTTGTCTACTGGAGTGCTCTCTTTCTTTTTGAGAAGCCTGGCTAGAGGTTTGTCAATTTTGTTTATTTTTTCAAATAACCAACTCTTGGTTTCATTCATCTGCTTAATTGTTTTTTTTTCTATATTGCTTATTTCTGCCTGATTTTTATTATTTCTCTTCTCCACTGGGATTGGGGTGCTCTTGTTGCTCTCCCTCTAGTTCCTTTAGGTACGCTGTTAGATTTTGTACATGCACTTTTTCTAATTGCTTGAAATAGGCCAGGAGTGCAATGTACTTTCCTCTTACGACTGCCTTTGCCACATCCCAAAGAGTTTGATTGTTGTATTTTCATTTTCATTTGTTTTCATAATATTCAATTTCTTCTCTAATTGTCTGATTTGCTCATTCATTCATTAGTAGGGTGTTTTTTAACCTTCATGTTTTCGGAGGTTTTCCAGACTTCTTCCTGTGATTGATTTCAAGTTTCATAACATTGTGATCTGAAAGTTTGCATGGTATGATCTCAAGTCTTTTATATATATTGAGGGCTGCTTTATGTCCCAGTATATGATCTATCTTGGAGAATGTGCCATGCACACTTGAGAAGAAAGTGAATTCCATGGCCTCAGGATGTAGAGTTCTAAATATATCTGTCAAATCCATCTGGTCCAGTGTGTTATTCAAGTCCATTGTTTCTTTTGTGATTTTCTGATCTATCCATTGCTGTAAGTGGAATATTAAATTCCCCTGGTATTAGCACATTCTTATCCCTAAGAGTGTTTCTGTTTGTGCTTAATTGTTTTATGTATTTGTGTGCTCCCGTATTTAGTGCATAGACATTCATAATTGTTAGTTCTTCCTAATAGATAGACCCTGAAATTATTATATCATGCCCTTTCTTCATCCCTTATTACTGCCTTTACTTTAAAGTCCAGTTTGTCTGATATAAGTATAGCTACTGCAGCCTTCTTTTGACTTTCAGTAGCATGATAGACATTTCTCAATCCCCTCCTTTCCATCTGAAGGCCTAAAATGAGTCTCTTGTAGACGGCAAATAGATGGATTTTTTTAAAATCCATTCTGCTACCCTATGTCTTTTGATTGGAGCATTTAGTCTATTTACATATAGTGTTATTATTGAGAAATATGGGTTAAGAGTCATTGTGTTTTTTATTGGATTCATGTTTGTGGCGGTGTTTCTGGTACCTTCCTTGAAACATTTCCCTCATAGCGTCCTCCACAGGATTTGTTGTAGGGATGGTTTAATGGTGATGAATTCTTTCAATTTTTGTTTATTTGGGAAGACATTTATCTTTCCTTCTATTATCAATGACAGGCTTGCTGTATAGAGGATTCTTGGCTGCATGTATTTTCTGTTCATCACATTGAATATTTCCTGCCATTCCTTTCTGGCCTGCCAAGTTTCAATAGATAGGTCTGTCACCACTCTGATAAGTTTCCCTTTGTATGTTAGGGCCCTTTTTTCCCTAGCTGCTTTCAGAATTCTCTTTGTCCTTATATTTAGGCAGTTTCACTATGATATGTCGTGCAGAAGATCGATTCAAGGTACATCTGAGACGAGTTCTCTGTGGACTTGGATTTCAATTTCTGTTTCCTTCCCCAGATTAGGGAAGTTCTCTGCTATAATTTGTTCCAGGACTCCTTAGCACCTTTCTCTCTCTCTTCCTTTTCTGGAATTCCTATGATACGGATATTGTTTGATTGTATCACTCAGCTCTTGAACTCTCCTTTCGTGTTCCTGGATCAGTTTGTCTCTCTTTTTCTTGACTCTCTTTTTCTTTTTTCTTTTTTTTTTTTCTTTTTTTACAAATAGTTTATTGTCAAATTAGTTTCCACATAACACCCAGTGCTCATCCCCACAAGTGCCCTCCTCCATGCCCACCCCTCCTCCCCCTCACATCCACCAGTCCTCTGTTTTTGTCAGCATTCAAGAGTCTCTCATGGTTTGCCTCTCTCCCTTTCCCCCACCATTTCTGCCCTTCTTCTCCCCCTTGGTCCTCTGTTAAGCTCTTTTTCTTTAATTGTGTCTTCTAATTCTCCTATTCTCCTCTCTGCTTCTTCAATCCTCCATTTTCTTATGCACCTCATTCATAGCATTTTTTAATTCATCATGACTATTTTTAAGCTCCATAGTCTTTGTAGTAATAGCTTCTCTGATGTCTTCCATGCATTTTTCCAGGCCAGTGATTAATTTTATGACTATTGTTCTAAGTTCTTGTTCAGTTATGTTGCTTATAGCTGTTTTGAGCAGTTCTTTAGCTGTGATTTCTTCCTGGAATTTTCTTAGAGGAGAGTTTTTCTGTTTGGTCATTTTGGCTAGCTTTCTGTCTCTTGTTGTTTTTATTTTTTATTTTTAAATTTTATTATTGTTTTAATGTTTTTTAAATTTATTTATTTATTCATTCATTCATTTATTTATTTATAATAGTTTATTGTCAAGTTTGTTTCCATAAAACACCCAGTGCTCATCCCCACAAGTGCCCTCCTCCATGTCCATCACCCCCCATCCCCTCCCTACCACCTCCATCAGCCCTTAGTCTGTCTCTTATGAGTTTTAAAATCTTGTTACGCACTCTCCACCTGTGAGTACTGCTGTATTAAAGAAGGCTTTTGACTCTCCATGGCCTGTCAGTTCAGGAGGTGTTATTTGGATGGTGTATCTTGGTCCCTCTTGTTGAGACTTTGGTTATTTTATTTCCCTACTCGTAGTGGTATTTGGGACACTCTACAATGTGCACTTTCGCTTGTTTCTTGAGGTAGCCCTGGAGAAGAAAACAGACAATCAAACACACGGGAACAAAGGCACACAAATGCACAGACAAATCCAACAAACAAGCAAACCTAAAAAGAGAAAAGAAAAAAAAAGAAGGAAAAAAAGGAGGAAAAACAAGTAATAAAAACAAAAAAAATTAAAAAAGAATAAAAGAAAAGAAAAAATTAAAAACTCAGAAGACAAAGGACAGGCTAAAAGCATAATACCAGTAGTCGCAGCGGCAAATAAAGCATAGGGTGTATGCGGCGGTGATGGAAGAGAATATACAAAGAGATAAATGACAGGGCAGGGAGAAAGTGAAATTGGACAATGATCAGGCAGACAGACTAAGAGGGTTAATTCAGAGAGTAAGAGGAGAATATGGTAGGAGGCGAGGACAAAGAAACAAAAATAATGTTACTCAGAGAAACTATATAGTCTGATTACTGCAGAGACAGAGAGATAGAAAGGTAGCAGTGGAAGTGTAGAACATACATCTAGAGCATGGAGTAAATGTGACTGTTTAAGCAAACCAATGACAAAAGTGCCCAGTCCAGCAGAGGGGAGGGATATGAATGAGACAAGGGAAAATACATTTGAATAGAAAGAACTGATCTAGAATTAATCATGGCAGTGCATCCATGTTGGTCTTGCCCCAGGCTCTGGTAAAAAAAAAAAAAAAAGCAGCTCTCTAGTGGGGATGGGCGTGGTTTGGTGTAGGCAGATCTTAGCCTCCACTGTGTCCTGTGGGCTGCTCCCTGAGGTCTTGCCCTCATGGTTGTTGGGAGAAAAATGGCGGTCCCCAGTCCCTTCTCAAACCAAGCATTGGAAATCACTCTTTTGGGTCCAATCTCCCCATTGCATGAGTGAAGCCAAGATGGACTGTGTTCTGTGTCCCAAGGCATGCTTCTTTTCCAGATCTTGGTCCAGTTGCTTTATTGATACTGCCTGAAATACAAACCTTCAGGCCCAGTCTTTCCAAGCAGTTTCAAGCCAGCTGCTTCCCCACCGGGGATCAAACCAGGAGAACGGCAGAGTGGTTTACTGCTGTGCCGCTTCCCCTTGAGATTGAGCTGGAGAGCAGAGGAGCAGTTTCTCCTGACACTGCCTGAGACAGGGGCATCCAGCTCAAAGTCAGCACCACAGCTGGAAACCCGATCACTCTCTGTCCTGAGTTGAGGTTTTTCTCTTCTCCAGGGACAGGGACAGTTCTTTGAGCAGTTTCAGCCACTCTTTCTTTTCCCCTCGACTCACCACAGGTCCCTGCAAAGGGGGCTCTCTTCCCTCCCTCCGTGTCTCTGGGTCCTGGCTTGTTTTTATCTTCCCCAGTTCACACTCACACACCTATAAGGTTGTTTTCTCAGCGGACTCTGTCTTCTTTTCCTCCCAAACTCCTGCGGTTCTGTAAGGGTTTGTATGGCTTCAGGCCTTCTCCGTTTGAGAGATGGGGGTGAGTGAAATGTCCGGAGCTCCCTACTGCTCCGCCATCTTGCCTCCTCTCTCTGGCTTTTGTTGAATTTTATGGGAGTTTTCTGTGCCTGTTGGATTTCAATATCTGTTTCCTTCCCCAAGTAATGGAAGTTTTCAGCTATAATGTGCTCAAATAAACCGTCTTCTTTTTTTTCTCTTCTTTTCATGGGACTCCTATGATATGAATGTTATGTTTTAAGGAGTTACTGAGTTCCTTATGTCTACATTTGTGATCCAATACCTTTCTTCCCTTCTTTTTTTCATTATTTTCCATAATTTTATCTTCCATATCATTGATTTATTCCTTACTGGTATCTGTATTGATTAAATTCCTAGCTGTGACTTCTTGTTCTTTCTTTTGTGGTGAATTCCTCCATCTTTTCATTTTGTTTGGGCCACTCTTCTTTTTGTGTGTCATTGTTAGGAAACTTGTTAATTATTATATTAAGAGGTAAAATAAATAAATAAATAAATAAATAAATAAATAAATAAATAAATGGAAGCTGGATCTTAGGTATGTTGTGATCTGCTTGATAAAAGCAGCTAGATTGAGAAACAAACAAACAAAAAAAGGATACTAGGTCGTATTTCCCCTGGAGCTGTAGCTTTTTAACATTCTATGATCAGTGACTTGGTGCATGCAAAGGGTTTTTGCTGGTCATCTGGGGAAGGAGCCTGCCACACTAAATCTCAGACACACTTGGCAGTGGAATGCATCTGAAGAAGACTGGAGTGTGGGGCTTGTTGTAAGTGGCTCTGGAATCACTGGTGGTGGTGTTGTTCACTTAAGTTGATCAGTACTGTTGGGCTGAGGAGTTAAATGATGTCACTCTGCTCTTTTGTACCAGGAACAGAAGCCTGCACCCTCCACTCTTCAGGAAGCCCTTACAGAGGAACAAACAATCACTTCTCTGTGTCTCTGACTTCTACCAGATCCCTGCCTTCACCCTGCTTATATCTAAGCTGTGCACCTGCCAGGCTGTACAATTCTTCTCTGTTTTACCTCAGGCATGGAGCTGGGCTTCACAAATACAAACTCTAAATTTTAGGGACTGTGGCACAGTGTGGATCCATACTGCTCCTCTGAGATAGGGTCTCACTGTGCTTTTGCTGTTTGTTGGTTTGTCCCAGAAAAACGGTATCACATCCATGCAGCAGTTTGGAGTTTGTGATAAAGTGCAGCAGGAAGCTGGCATCAAGGTTTGCTGTCCTCAACTGGCATCTTTGTTCTGATGCTAGTGAACAGGGCTGCACATTGGTGCCACCAGTTCTTTTTGTCCCCTGAGGGGCTGTGCCACCACTCCCAAATTCACTCTAGGAAGGGGAACTCCTTCTCTCTGTGGGACCCAGGGTATCCTCAGACCACACTGCCCACCCCTGATTCTCCACTCTCCTTTCCCACCAGAGCACCATTAAGCCCACCAAGCACAACCCTGGTGATGACTGAGACTTCTGAAACTTTAGACTGTGCCCTATTGCTTATAAAAACTTACAGTATTCAACCTCTCTCCTCTCTCAGTCAATAGTTTTGGGGAAGGGTTTTTTTCTTGTTTAATCCCCTATGTGCAGTCTCTCTCTCTCTCTCTCTCTCTTTCACTCTCACTCTTCTCTCTACAATTAAGACTCCCTCCCTTTCTCAGCGTCAATAGCTCTTCTCTCCCCAAAATCAACTTTATGCAGCTCCTACCTTCTACAATGTGACCACTTTTTCTATCACTAGTTGTGTGGTTTTGCTCTCTCAGTCCTCATATCAGTTTCTTGGTTGTTCAAAATGATTTGACATTTATCTAACTGTGTTAGAGGAACAGGCAATCTTAGGGTCCCCATACTTTTCTACCATCTTAACTCCTCTCCATGATTTTTTTGGATATGGCACCAGTCCTCCCTGACTCAGACTTCTTCCAATTTCCTCCTTGCTCTGCCTCCAGTCAGCTTCCGCTTCCCTTTTCTTTCCTCCCTTGCTCAGATTTCCAGTTACTTCCTTGATTTGGACTCTGGTTCATTCCAAGTCCACTCCCTCCCAGAAAACCATCACCCTGCTCTTTGCTTCTGAAGAATCACCAGAGGCAACCATCTGCCAAGGACGACTGATCTGTTCTGTATGCATTTTGATCATGCCCCATCAGTTTAAAAAATTGAACACACTCCATTTAGATACATTTTAAAGTTCTATATGAATGCTACTCTTAATCACATATTAAATATTAATGAAATCTAAAATATATATCTTATGTTTCCATTTTAAAATATATTTGAGTAGAAAAGTTCTAATATTTTCTTCCTGCATTGCAAGGCATGGTATGGGAGGCTGCTCAGTGTCATAGCCCCCACTGGAATTCCTTGGGAAGAGCACAGTGAGTCCCTTCAACGCCCAATGATTCTTAGTACTTAAATGCACAATTAGAAATTATACCTCATGAATATTCATTGAACCTTGAATCTATGCAAGGCAGTAGGTCAGGCCCTATAAAACATTCAAAGGAAGCAAAAAATTAATCTTATAACCTACTTGTTACTTTGAGACTATGTATTTCCTGTCTTGTTTCAATGAGGACTTAAGGCAGCAGAGCAAACTAGTGAGATAGAATATCAGTGCATAAAGAACTAGGTACAAGACCACATGAGTGGCTCAGATGTCAGTTCAAGAGTTACAAGCTACAGGACTTAGTGAACTGTTTTTGGGCTGGATCATGTGCCCCTCAAATTCCTATGCTGAAGCTCTAACTTTCAAGACTTCAGAATGTTGGTCTTCAAAGAGCTGACTAGGTTCAAATGAGGTCACTGGGGTGAGCCTGAGTCCAATATGACTGGTGTCCTTTAAGAAGATGAAATCAGGATGCAGACATGTACAAAGAGAAGACCATGTGGAGATATAGGAAGAAGGAAGCCATTTGCAAGCTCAGGAGAGACGTCTGAGGAGAAACCAGCACTGCCAACACCTTGAGCTTGAATTTGTGGCCTCCAGAAGTGTCAGGAAATGAATTTCCAATGTTCAAGCTCTTCAGTCTATGGTACCTTATTATGAAAGGCTGAGCAGACTCAAACCTACTCAAATCAATTTAGGCATAAAAAGGATTTTCATAACTCTTGTGACTGGGAGACTCAGGGAAAGGTCTGGATGTAGTAACATTTTGGGGGTGCAAGGATGTTGTCAGACTCTCTCTTACCCTCTCTCCCTTGGGGTTTCCTCTGGGAAAGAGGAAGAGCGTAGGCTGCTTCCCTACTTGTTGTGGTTGTATTTTTCCAGTCTGCGATGAATACCACAAGAGTCCTTTCTTAACTTCCATGTAGCTGTGCTCCAAAGGATCTGGTGGGTGCTGCTGAGGAGCAGAAACACCTGCCAACTGACTACTATGTGCACCCGTGGGCTATGAATGCCTATCTCTGTGTGCTGAGGCTGGAAGGGTGGGGGTGTGCATAGTGAGATGCAGCAGACAAAACCAATGTAAGTCTACTACAGCCTTATAGTTGGATGCAGAATCTATATTATATTCTGTTATTTGGTAATTATATAATTACCTTATTTAGTAATTAGGGGTGTTACATACCACAGGGCAAAACAACCTCAAATTATTCAACAAATGGCTTAATATTCAAGATGGTTTTCAGGGCTTTAGCAAGATGTTATTTTATTTTTTATTTATACTTTTGTTTATTTATCTATTTTGAGAGAGTGCCCAAGGGAAGGGCAGAGAGAGAATCCCAAGTAGGCTCCACACTGTTTATGCAGAGCCTGACGCTGGGCTCATTCTCACGAAAAGTGAGATCATAGCCTGATCCATCAAATGGATTCTTAACTAGCTGAGTCACACAGGCACACCCCTACCTTTTTGTTTATTTATTTATGTTTTGCCAAGATTTTAAAAGTGCTACCCACAAAAAAGTGTTCTATAGTTAAATATGTTTGGAAAATGTTCATTAACCTCCTTCCTGAAAGTTCAAAATGAATATTCCTGAGTTAAAGGCCCTGAGAATTTCAGTTAAAAAAGAATATCCTTAACACAGTTTAACCCTGGGTTTACCAAGTGCCCTGTCCTCCACCACCTCCTTCTAAAAAGCAACAATCTGTCTGGTGAAGCTAGTGTTCTTAGAAGCTATCTGAAAGTGTGGACCTCAGGCTTCAAGGGGACACAGGCATGCACACACTTGCTGATCTCCACAGTCATGGGCAGGAAGGAGGTCCCTGTTTTAGAGCTCTGGAAACTGAGGCTGATAGATGAAGCCATGAGTCTAAGATTTCCCAGGAGGTGAGGCTCAGGGTCAAGTTCAACTCTGGGTCTGGAGTTCAACCTTGTTTTCTTTTCAGTTATTCCTATGGGAGTCATGACTTCCATTAGGCCTACTTCCTTCCCCAATTTGCACATGGTGTAGGGAGAAGGTGCTGGGGCTGGCACTCCAGTGAGAGGCGGAAGCATGTCTGCCATGACCTGGACAGGGATATCCACAATTGAGGGCAGATGCAGATCTGCTTCTTGGGTTCTTTGTGAGATTTCCAGATGATGAATGATTTCTTTCCTGCTGAATCTAGGCACATCACTGGGAAGCTCCCAGGTTTCTGAAACTTTATCAAGATTGTATGAATTTATACCCAGATAAATATATCCAGATAAATATATTCTTTTTTTTTAATTTTTTTAATGTTTTATTTATTTCTAGGAGAGAGATAGAGACAGCATGAGCAGGGGAGGGTCAGAGAGAGAGGGAATCACAGACTCTGAAACAGGCTCCAGGCTCTGAGCTGGCAGTCAGCACAGAGCCCGACACGGGGCTCGAACCCATGAACCGCGAGATCATGACCCAAGCGAAAGTCGGACGCTTAACCGACTAGGCCACCCAGGTGCCCCCAGATAAATATATTCTTATATATAAGTATCTGTATTTGTAAATATAGAAATACCCAGATTTATAAATATTTCAGGGGGAAGTAGGTACTGTAGACGCTTTCCAGCATGGCATGATTCTGGAGCTCCCTGACAGTCCATCAAAGCCACACGGACTTCAGACCCCACCCTGGACTTCAGTCCAGACCTGGGACTTCAGAGCCACCTGCTCTATTTAGATGGCACTTCCCTTCCTATCAGGTCCCCAGTACAACAGCATGGATAATTACTGTGATTTGTGACTTGGAGTAGGGGCAGGTCTTGAGTTTTGATGAATATTTCAGAGAAAATGGAGTTTGCCTGTTGGAAGAGGCTCTTGGTCAGAAAGATGTTGGGGGTTTTTGAAACATTAGTATTCCCAAAGTGTCTTTCTTTTGTGAGGGGCATACCTGTCTCCAGGTTCTTGTTAGTTAGGTGGGGCTGGAAGCACTAGTATGCATAATGTGGAGGGGAGGTATAATTCAACCCCTTTTATTGTTTCTCTTCTTATAATTGGCCTAGTCACTGGGCATTCCAGGTGTAGGACTCCCTAAGATGGGGCCCATTCCTCACTCCTATGGGAGCATCCTCAGAGTGGATCACCGTTATTTGGTGGTTGATTGTGACTCCCAGAGTCCATCAGGAATTCTCTGGGGTGAATATTCTGGGCTACTGTGTTAACATTTTTGTTGTGAGCCTACAGCTGGGGAGGGATAGAGTCTCCTCATTGTGTCCACAGACCTGGCTCAAAGCTGGAGCTGAGTGTGAGGTCCCCTGAGCACATGGTCAGAGGCAGCAGTAGGACAAAACTCTATGTGGACAAGCACTGGCAGGCATCTTGGGAACAGTGGTGGTGAGGTGGTTCATACTTACTTAGAACCTACATTCTCATAATCAACCCCCTACAGACCCCCACAAGAAACCTGAAAGCTCTGTCCCAGATGGAAGGGCTTTCTTAGCCTTGCAAGTTCTCTGTCAAGCTGCTGTGTGAGGCTGCTGTGTGAGGTGGGTTTGAGAGGTCAGAGACCAAACACCAGCTCTACAAGGGAAGGAGTGTCCTCTCTCCTGGACCAGGGGAGGTGGGATTCAGACTCTGGACCAGATATGGATGGGTACTTTCATGGTTCCCCAGAACCACCCCCTGGTTCAGTAATTCACTAAGAGAACCTCCAGGACTCAACACAAAGTTTGTACCCACAGCTGGGATTTATTACACTGAAGTGCATAAAATCAGCAAAAGGACAGGGCTAATGGGGAGAAGTCCTGGAAAACCAGGTTCAGGCTTCCAGAGTCCTCTCCTGGAGCAATCACATGGGACACACCTAATTCCTCCAGGAGCAAAGTGAAATGTTGTCCACTAGGAAATCTCATGAAAGACTCAGTGCTCGGGGCTTTTCCTGGGAGCTAGACATGTAACACCTTCTGCCTAGCATGCACCCAAACTACAGGCTCTCAGAAGGACAGAATGGGTTCAGTATGAACTACACAGCTTTCATAAATAGCGTGGGCACAGTGAGCTGCTCCTCTCTGTTCTAGGAATGATGGAACCCTCCCCAAATCCAGGTTCCTAGATGCCAGCCAAATGCCAACTTTGCAAGCAGTTTTTCCAAGCAGAGCAGCCTGAGGCTTGCTCTTCTAGCCCTTTCCTGTGTAGGTGTAGATGCTCCTTAGACCAGACCAGGGTGGCCTTGGGACCTGTAGGTGTTTTCATGATTGCTGGGTGGAAATGCACACTGATGGCCAGAGAGCCAGTGTACTTCATACTGGCTCCATCTTCTACCATCTTTTCTCCCACCAGGTCACCACACTGAGCCCCTGCATAGCTTCAGCCTTCAGTGCAGGGCCTGTAACCCAGACAGCCCTTGTCCCCACTTGCCCTGGATCTGTGCATCTCATATCTGATCAGAACTTCCCAAGATACAGCCACCATCCATGTACAGTGTTAAATTACATGAAGCATAGACCCCAGGGCTCTGATTCTCCCCATAGTGACTAATCAAATGTACTGGAGGGCATTGTAAATGTCAGGTGTTTATTTTCAGAGGCCCTGCTTAGCCAGGGCACAGGGTGTCCTTGTGTGATAAGCACTTCTGTTATCAAGTCTGATTTTAATTCTGCCCTGCAAGGTGACACAACCACAAACCTGAAGACACCTCCTGCTATGAACTGACTGGAGCATCCTACCCACCTGCTTTGATAGGATGGCCTCGTAGCTGTTGATTCTCTGTCCCCTCTCCTTGTGGACTTTACTGTTCTCTTATAATGAAGGCTCCTCCTAGAATGCTGCCTGGTGGTGCTGAGCATGGCCACATCTGGGTCCTGACAGCCCTTCGGGTGAGGTCCCTGGTGAATAAACATGGACATGGATGTAAGCCAGAGGTCCTCACTCTTGGCCTTGCATTTGAATCAGGATTTCACAGAAGACTGAATACTTACTTCTCCTTAAAATCCACACAACTGTAACAAAGGTTTTCAGATATTAGAGGATCCTGCCCAGACTCTCATGTTTCCATGTACCCTTCTGGCCTTTGGAGGCACCCCCTGCACAGGCTGAGCAGGGGTGGTGGTCACGTGGGCAGCCCTGGCCCTTCTACAGTCTGCGGGTGGATATTACTGATGGTCTGCTCAGTGACTCCCAGGCCCTGGGGCGGTTCTCTTCTCACTGTTTTCAGAAATGATTTCTCACTTCCCCCCATCACATGCCACCCTAGTTTCACAAAGTCCTTTAGTTTCGGATCTGAGGGAAAGATCAAAGCATCTGGAGTTACTGGCTGGTTGAAGCTCTGAAGTGACCATGCGGGAAACCTGTGGTCGTGAGCAACTCCTTCGCTTGCTAAAGAAGCGACTGCCATCAAAGCTGGCCACTCAGATGATGTTACGTTTCAAAAATGACCTCTTGTGATGCAAAAGTAGAATACTTTCAGCAGGGTGGATGCAGCAGTCACCGTCTTTGTCTACAAAAAGCCATCCCCACATGCCCCAGTCACAGCCTCTCACACCGTGGACTATGGCCTGTGGTAGGCCCTTTAATTTAAAAGAGAGAATGGGTTCCAGCCTTGTGACTTTTGGGCTTTGGCCTAAACCTGGAGCCAACAGCAAGTCACACAGAACAGCTATTAATGGACAAGGTTGTGGTTACAGGCTTGCCAACTAAGTGAAAGCCAGCTCTGAAGCACATTGAGGTCATTAGTTCTGTCAGTGATCTGCTTTGTCCCAGGCCTGCTTCTGGTTCAGAAGCTGGCCCTCAGACTTTCAGTCTCTTTGCTTTCCTGGAGTTGAGCAGAGCTGGAAGTGCTGACTCACACTGGCAAAAATCACAAGAGATGGATATATAAATCAGAGGGCCAGTGTGTTAATTTTCCAGGTGAAGTGAGAAATTCTCAGTGGAACAAAGTTCTGTGTAAGTTTTTGTCAGTCAACACCTTCTCCTCCTGTGAGCAAGTGATGTAGGAAGCCAAACTATGAGTTGAAGTCTTTTTGATAAACATAAAATCAGCACAAGGAATGATTATATATTTTGAATGTTCAGTAACAGCCTGTCAGTCATCCTGATGCATCCATCTCCACAACAAAGTTAACTCATTAGGAAGTAGGATCATATCTCTTGAAGTTAATTGCTTAAGATCTCTATTCCAGTGACAATTTTGAAAGGGTAGAACCTCTCTCATACTCCATTTTCTGTGTTGCATGGCTGTCCTAGCTACACACATAGCAAACAGCTACCATCCATTTACCCCATCTTCCTTTTAGTAATAGAAACCATTGATTTTTTTGTCTAATGTGTAGAGACTACAATAGAGACTACATTTAGAGACTACATTTCCCAGCCCTTCTTGCACTTTTCAAATGGTCATGTGACCTACTTTCAGACAATAAGATGTGAGCAAGTATGCAAAATGTCAGCTATTGGCATTTAAAATGCAATTGCATGTACCATGCTTTTCCTCCTTTCCCATGAGTTCAAAGGTAGCTGAAATGGCATGGGGGCAGCTTTGTCATGCCATATCATGAAGACAACACTGAGAAGAAATGTTTGTGCTGCAGACACTTTAATATGCACACACATTCACTACACCCAGGTGTGTAAGCCACTTCCTGACCATCAACATGTGGACCTCTACCCCCCGTAAGAAGCCTATGCTCCATTTTCATGATGTTTACCAAAAACCTCTCTTTTGATTCAATAACATCTTTCTCTACTTGTTTACTTTGGGCCAGTTTTATGCTTGTTTTCTCATCCCCCCCCCCCAATACATCTACTTAATGTTTGTGGCAGGAGGGAGACAGGACATGCAGTGAATATTCTGGTTGGAACAGCTTCTGGCCCTAGCCTGGCCTCTTTGGCAGGAGAGACCCTTCAGAGCTGTGTGAACCCTGGGGTGGATGTGTTCCAGGAGAGTCTTTCCTGTGACAGAGCCTGGTGGCTGTTGGTGTCTGTAGTGGGCATCTGTCAGTGCCTTGGGCCTGGGCCACCAATGCCCTCACCATCTGCTCCTGGCTAGGCTGCCAGAGTGGGGGTGTCCTCTGCCTTGGCCCCTTGCCTGAGGAACTAGAGGGAAGAAAGGCTTTTGATCTTTACTTTTCACACACATGATAGTTTCTGTTTGTTAAAATCATAGTTGGCCACCAAACCAGTCACTCACAGAGGCGAGGGGCCTCCTGTCCCCTGACCCTGAGATGAACTGAGAGTTGGCTCCCCATCCTGGACTCTGGGTAATTTAGGTCAACAGCCCAAGGGTGGGAGAGAGAAAGGTCTGTCCTATATGGCATTGTCTTCATTAGACTGTGTAATTAATTTTCTTTAGCTTTCTAAGGGCCCAGCTCATTGCAAATCTCTCTTGGGCTCTCCACTTCAAAGACTGATCCTACCCCTCCTTCCTTCCCTTTATTTTTTCCCTATTCCTTTACACCAGGTCAAGTACAAGCTTTGAAAAAAGGAGCAAAGAAGGCTATAATTCCTAGTTTCATAAATATGAGGTAAAACTAGGCCACTCAGTTTTCAAATTCCTTTATGTGAATCAAAAGTGTCCCTGAAAACTGGCAGGATAATGAAAAAGAAAGAAGTGGTTTAACTTAAAAAAAGAAACTATTTAGCAGGCAGGTAAAGTTGGAGTGGATGGCAAGCCACACTTGGCCTCTGTCTGGTGTTGGGCCAGGACATGGCAGGAGAGTCTTAATTCTCAAGAACTGTACTCCTCTTATGGCCCTGTGGAGTTGGTGTCCTCATCCCCATACTCAGAGGTGGTTAAGTTGATCGCTCCAGATCTCACTACAGAGACTCAGCACAGCCTGGCTCATGCCCACTGAGTGCTGAGGGGCAGCTTCATACCTGTCAGCAGGTTCCATTTCACAGTGCCCCCCTTGCTATGGATGAGGAGGGAATGGGCACCTGAGCTTGGGGACATGGTAGGACATCTGGGTCTCCAGAGAACAGGCTTTTGTAGCTTAGGCTCTGGTGGCATTCTCTCTGTGACACAGTGCTCTACATGTCATCTCCAAGGAGCCTCCACTTCCGGAGGCTGGGAGAGTCCTGTGAGCTCACAGCCTCAACCCTGGATTCCTTCTAGCCCCTGCTGGGAGGCCCGCCCAGTGTGTAAGCCCATGTGTAAGTACTGATGCATGCAGCAGGTGGGTTACACTCTGCTCTCTGACTTTGGGGAAAAATTGCATTTTCACTTGCAAAATAATGAGGTTGGACTTTTACCTTATGTACAATAAACTCAAAATGGGTCAATCACCTTTAACACAAAAGCTAAAATATTGAAACTATTATATAAGCAAACCACTGTTTCCTATCTGTATCTGGTTCATGGGAGGCTCTGTGGCCCCTAAAGTAACACCTCTCCCTACTCCTCCA
Source organism: Proteles cristata cristata (assembly GCA_017311185.1). NCBI lineage: Eukaryota > Metazoa > Chordata > Mammalia > Carnivora > Hyaenidae > Proteles > Proteles cristata. The sequence continues at coordinate 116,043 of JAESUZ010002271.1, read as the reverse complement.
CTCCCTGGTGTAACCCATGTCAGTCTCTTCTCACTGAGCTTTGGCTCTTCTAGAAAGACTGACTCAGAATCAAGGGATGTGTAGGAGAACAAAGACAGGTGAGGGGGTTCCTCTGAGGACATTAAAATGGAGTTGAGCTTGCAGATGAATTTAATTTCAATCCAACAAAACCAGGAGAGGTGTTGGTTTGCTGCTCAGACTTTGTTCTTAACAGGTGGCCATGCAACAGGGAGGAGAGTGGTCCAGTCTCTTTATATGAAGCACTGCAGAAAGTTTCTGGGAACACAAACAAATGTGGATGAAAAATGGATGCTTGTGTGTCTGAGCCAGCAGAGCCTTTAATCAGTTTGTTACAAGGAAAGAAAGAGAGGGAGAGGGAAGTAGGATCCATCCCAGGTTGCTTGCAATCACACCAGGGCAAGCAGAGATTCAGGGCCACATTGCTGTCCCTGTGATACTTCATATAAACACGTGCTCACTTCCACCTTCCCTCTCTTTGGTTAATTTTATACTGTAGGCATTGATTGGCTGATGAATTTGTAGAAAGGTGTTGATTCCACCTGGAGCAGTGGTGGTTTTGTGGGCACCAGGTTTCTGGCCTGGCTTGGGAGCCATGTTCGTGAACGTTTTTAAGGGTGAAGGGAAGAGAAGGCATGCTAAGAGGTGTAGGGAAAGAGCAGGAAATGGAGGGTTTAGTTGGGGAGGTTTGAGGAAGGTGTCTCTGCCAGTTTGGAGACCTGGCTGCATTGTAACTTACTTTCACTCTTTTGCTTGAAAACCGTGTAGCCACAGGCCAAGGCATCAGAATGTGTTTGCAAGTAACAATACTCAGAGGCTCTATGGTGCCCATGCCCCCCAAAGTCTTTCAACACTTTCCTTATCTGTGAAAAGAAGATAAAGAATCTCAACTTCACAGAGGTTTATTTTTTAAGTAAAATAAGACAGTAAGTGTGAATAGTGTTTTCAAGAGGATAAAGTTACCATGCCAAATCTGCTTTAATATTTGTTCCTCTTGAAACAGTTGGATAGCACGTCAGGTGAAGGGCTGTCTCAGAGCCAGGCCCAGACATATACACAATTTGCCCCCCCTCCCCATCTTTACTCCAGATGCAGGACTCCAAACTCAGCCCAGGTTCATTAACTGTTACCCAGCTTCCTTTTATTGCTGGCTTGTCCTGCACAGCTTCCTTGGGCCATTTCAGCTTACCACAGTGGAAATTATCTGCATTTATGGTGCAGGACAGTGATCTTGGCCACCCAATGTCAGCCTTTGACATAGCAGGCGGGATTGCCTGTTGCTGCACGGGCTTGGAGGCTGAGGAAGTCCTTAGAACTTCTTTCCACTCACTTCTCCATGGAGTTTGACTTTGTAGGACCAGAAGGCTGCAAAGTGGCCCCAGGACAGCCCCTCCAAATGAGTTCTTTCCTATACTTATTAATCAATTAGTTAATTAATTAATTCACTTGAAGAGGTTCTACTGAGGCTCAAAAGTCAGGTGACAGTGTGGGGACAAGCAGCAAAGGTGAAAGAGAAAGAAATAGGGATGGAAAGAACCGTTGTGCCCCATACATGGAGTATTCAGAAAGTGCACACTAGATCAGTGAGATGCTGATGGAATCACTTGTAAATAACTAAGCAGAGCTGCGGGATGCAGATGGACAGATGGACTTGAATGCCCCCTCCCACTGTGGTGACTCTTCCCTCTTGCCCTCTTGGGGTAGCACTATTCAGAGAGGGACATGGCAGCTCGCTATATGGGGGAGCTGCCAGCCACCCTCTTGCCTCCCGTCTGCTCCCTGTTCAGGCAGCTTGCCATCCTCACACTGATCTGCCTGAGAGGTAAGGAAGCGGTGAGAACTTGCCCCAAGATGTGTCATGCCACCTGCTCTCAGGGTGGGAGCACCAGGTCCATAGGAGCATGTAGGTGGGCTCCTGTTGATCCATTTAATTGTCCTACCCCCAAAAGAGGTGTGATCCTGTAGGAGAGGTTTGGACGCAGCTTTAGGTGGGAACAAAGGCAGAACTTTCACTGGAGTCTGTAGTGGGGAGAAACAGGCCAGGATGGACAGAACCACTGCATGATCCCCCAAACTCCTCAAGTCCAAGGAGGTTCCTTCACTCCAGGGAGAAGCAATAGACACATTAGGGAAGCATCAAGGGCTGGGGAAAGTTTTATTTTGATGGGTAAACAATTCTAATAAAAGAGGCAGAGGAGTATAGCACTTGGGTTTTGATGCCAGAACAGTTGAAAATCTCTTTAAGAGGATGCAGCCAGTTGAAAAGCGAGAACAAATTAGATGTAGCCAGTGAAAGTCTTACCAAGAACTGGTAGCTAAAGCTGCTGGGAAACTCCTGGTGGGGGAGGCATCTCTGACCAGGAAGCAGCAGAGTGAGGCAGCTGCTGTACTCAGAGAGCCCAGAAGCCCAGGGTGTGGAGCTTGTGGGAAAGGGTCTTGTGACTTTTGCAGAATTCATGAGATGAGACAGATTTCCTGGGGACATGAGGCTCTCCAGTGCTCACCTGCTCTCTGTCTGGTTGGCATCCTGACATCTCCATGACAGGTTACCAGACAAAAAGGTCACTGATGAGTGCACCATAGGGTCCAGCTCAGATAGTGGCCTGGGTGCATCTTTCACAGATGGTTCTGTGTCACTGGTGCTTGTATCAGGCACAGGCCTGAACCCCAACAACACTCAAAGCAAACACAAAGCTAGCTCCCCAGCCGTCCTAGGGGATGCTGTTCAGGAAGGGATTCTGAGGAAGGGAGGAACCCATGAGTGGCCTTACTTCTTGGGTCCTGTCTTAAGGGCATGCAGACTCAGAACCCTGGATGGCCTTGCACATGGGCTGATGCCCTCAGCCACTCTGTGAGCTTATGGGACCCTTTTGCTCCTTGTATGCTCCAGCTTCACAGACCTCACTTTTGTTGCTTGCAGTTTCTGTTCAGCAGTTTGAGAGAAGCTCCCCATGTCTCTTCTTTCCCTTGAGGGAAGGCACCATGCCTCTTCCCTCCACACCTTTATGGGTCAGAAGTCACACGCTTGCACTTTGTTGGTACATTTAATACAGAGTTGTTGTTTTCTTTGTTGCATATATATATATACACACACACATATATGCTCTATAATTAATTGTACAACCAGAACAATAATCATATGAGGGTCTGTCTTCTGTCTCATAAGATGTTGGAAGTAGGAAGTGCCACAGACTTGAAAAAGTCACCCTGGTGGACATGAGGATGAAGGGCTGGTTTCCACTTCCCACTTTCCAGAGCTCAGTGTGACTTCAGGCCCTATGGTTAGTTTCTGCCCTTGGCTCTCTGCTCCCAGTTTTCCTGCTTGTGGCTTATGAACAGGTGTTCCTGCTGCTCCTGTCCCCACACCATCCCACCTGGTCTCCAGGCATCCTGTTCATTCAGAAGATCCCACACAGACATCTGCACTAACTCCTATCTGAAAGGTGAACTTGGGTGCAGATGTGGATGCTGCCTATGCCAAAGTACTTGCTTCCTTGGCAGGAAGTAGTCTTCCCTTGGAATTGGAATGACACACACTCTACTCTGACCCCTAGAATCAAGTCTGGTTCATGAGGTTCAGCCAGCATGTACCCTGGGCTCCCAGGAGTTCTTGAGTCTATCCTGTCTTCTCTTTGTGCCCCATAGCATGCTCAACAGAGCTTGCACACATATGTGGATTGAATGCACACAGAAAAGAGTGGATTATAGTCTAGCGTGAGGAAAGACTGGGAAACCAGCAACATCTCAAGCTGGGGGAAACCTTGCAAAGTGTTCCCTGGAATCCTGCAGGCTCCCTGGTTAGGTCCCTCTGTCCATGTTTGCTTTGAGGAAGAGTCTGAGAGTATACCCAGCAATAACTGGAGAGTAGAGGGGACTGGTATGTGGGTGGGGCAGACAGACACCTCTCTTACTGCAGACATTCAATGGAGACTCAGCCACTGACTGGTGCTCCTCTTCGTCCTCAGCCATTCACTCATAGTCTTTATGGGATCCATAATGGATGATTAATATACTTGTTTCTTGTCTCTGCTTCTGGAAATGGTTTCAGATCTGGGGGGAGGGTTGGGGTGGAATTCTACAGGCACAAACATGCATTGCTTTCTTTCCATGGGTGCTGCTGGCTGTGTATGAGACCTTCCATTTCTAGCAAGAAAACAGAGAGCAGAGAGCTATACATTTCCCTGTGTAAGTATTGTGGTTGTTTGGAATCTAGTTCTACATTGGGTGGTGTGTCTTGCCAACTTTTCAGAAATCTATGACCTACAAGGCCTGACATTAGATCAATTAGCAGAGCTTCCTGGACATTGAATATTGAAGACACTCTGTGCTCCTGTTCTCTCTGAAATCTGACAGCTAGAGAGTCTGAATTCTCCATGTGGTCTGTTTTTATGTGTAGCCAGTTGGAAATTTAGTGAATGGTATGAACTGGAATATTTCATTTAATAAATTGTAGGATTCTACATGGCAATGAGAAACAATGAAATCTGGCCATGTGTAGCAACATGGATGGACCTTGAGGGTGTTATGCTGAGCGAAATAAGTCAGGTAGAGAAGGACAAATATCATATGTTTTCACGTATAGGAGGATTAGGAGGAACTTAACTGAGGACCATGGAGGAGAAGAAGGGGGGAAATGGTGGGGGGGAGAGGGAGAGAGGCAAACCATGAAAGACTCTTGAATGCTGACATAAACTGAGGACTGATGGATGTGGGGGGGAGGGGGAATGGGCATGGAGAAGGGCACTGGTGGGGATGAGCACTGGGTGTTATATGGAAACCAACTTAACAATAAACTATTTGTAATAAAAAATAAAAAAACAAATAAAGTCAAACCTTTAGTTGTTCAAAAGCAGTTCAGAAATACATTTAAGCATTACAATTTAAAGACTAAGTTTTACCAAATAAAGACTTGCTTTGAAAGTCAAATAAATAAATAAATAAATAAATTGTAGGATTCTTAGTTTCTGTGCCATTCTGAGCCCAAAATATTGAAATCTCATGTTAATGGAGTTTAAGGGGACTAAAACATGATTCTACAGATACGATGTTACAAACACAGACCCCTGTATTTCCACTGTGCAGATCCAGGAAGCAGAAAGCATGAGGGGACACGAGTGTCCTCCACTCAGTGTCACAGAGCTGCGGGGGTGAGGGTGGGGGTGGGGACAGCACTGGCTAGTATTCCTGCCCCCAAGGTTGAGTCTGCAACTCCTGTGCCCTGTTGGCCCTGTCAATCACTGTGCCAAATCCTTACATCCTTATGTCATATCTGAGATGTCAGAAAACATTCACAAGGCAGACATCTCTGAAGACGGCATCCTCCTTCAGCCAGGTGATGGCCTCCAGGCTGGAGCAAAGTCTGGTAGAGTAAGAATTTACTTCTTTCTCTAGGGCTGTGCCATGCGTCCAGGGTTGTCCTGATTCTCCTTCTGCTTTCACACTCGCCTTGTCACAGCAGCTACAGTGAGCTTCTAAAATATAGGGTCAGATAGTGTCATTCTCCTGCTCAAACCTGCATTAGAGACCCATCTCACTCAGTGTAAGAGTCACAGTCCCTACTAAGGGCCAGCAGGGCCTTTATCTTGCAATCTTCCCTCTCCCTACTTCCCTCTCATCCCTCCAAACTGCCCCCCCCCCCCGCTGTTCCTCCAAGCATACTAGGCACAACCATGCCTCAGGGCCCTGTCACTGGCTGTTCCCTCTGTCCTGACAGTCTTTGTCCTGACATCTGCTCAGCCAATGTCATTAGAACCTTCTCTTTTCACTTGGCCATTCTATTTAACACTGCAGAGCCTCTCCTCCCCTCACCCTATGAATGACCCCCTACCTGACTGCTGTCTCTCCTTTCTAAAACACACAATCTTTTAATATACAGATTTTTAACTTTATTAGGCTTATTGTTGACAGATCCTTGACTGGTTTTGTTCACCAACATATTCTAAGCACTCAGCAGCACAGTGTCTGGCCTATTTTTGTTCAGGTGTGGAATCTTGGTGTTTGCATTTGGATTTATTGCATCTTATCAGTTCAGATAAAATCAACAAATGGCAAGGTGCTTCAGCAGATGTCTGACATAATTTTATTGAGATTATTTCATGCATTTCTCCATCTCTCTTTAGTTTACATTCTACTTTTCTAAGGTTTATTCTATTTTTCTTTATTTCTTTTTTTTTTTAATAGTTTATTGTCAAGTTGGTTTGGTAGCTGTCCTTCTCTGTCTGACTTATTTCACTCAGTATAACACCTTCAAGGTCCATCCATGTTGCTACACATGGCCAGATTTCATTTTTTCTCTTTGCCATGTAGTATTCCATGGTATAGATAAACCACATCTTCTTGATCCATTCATCTGTTGATGGACCCTTAGGCTGTTTCCATGTTTTAGCTATTGTGGAGAGTGCTGCTATGAACATTGGAATACATGTGTCCTTATGCATCAGCACTCCTGTAACCCTTGGGTAAATTCCTAGCAGTGCTATTGCTGGGTCATAGGGGAGTTCTATTGTTAATTTTTGAGGAATCTCCACACTGTTTTCCAGAGGGGCTGCACCAGTTTACATTCCCACCAACAGTGGAGTCGGGTGCCCATTTCTCCACATCCTCGCCAATATCTAGAGTTCTCTAATTTGCTCATTTTAGCCACTCTGACTGGCGTGAGGTGGTAACTCAGTGTGGTTTTGATTTGTATTTCCCTGAAGAGGAGGGATGCTGAGCATCATTTCATGTATCTGTTGCCCATCTGGATGTCTTCTTTGGAGAAGTCTCTGTTCATATCTTCTACCCATTTCTTCACTGGGTGGTTTGTTTTTCAGGTGCGGAGTTTTGTGAGTTCCTTATAGCTTTCGGATACTAGCCCTTTATCTGATATGTCATTTGCAACTATCTTTTCCCATTCTGTTGGTTGCCTATTAGTTTTATGGATTGTTTCCTTTGCTGTGTAGAAGCTTTCAATCTTGATGAGGTCCCAATAGTTCATTTTTGCTCTTGAGTCCCTTGCCTTTGGGGATGTGTCAAGTAAGAAATTGCTGCATTTGAGGTCAAGAAGGTTGTTTCCTACCTTCTCCTCTAGGATTTTGATGGTTTCCTGTCTCGCTTTCAGGTCCTTTAAACATGTTGTTTATTTTTGTGTATGGTGTGAGAAAACGATCTAGTTTCATTCTTCTGCATGTTGCTGTCCCGTTCTCCCAGCACCATCTGTTAAAGAGGCTGTCTTTTTTCCATTGGATACTCTTTCCTGCTTTGTCAAAGATTAGTTGGCTGTACATTTGTGGGTCCAATTCTGAGCTCTCTATTCTATTCCATTGGTCTACATGTCTGTTTTTGTGCCAATACCAAACTGTCTTGATGATGACAGCTTTGTAGTAGAGGCTAAAGTCTGGGATGGTGATACCTCCCTTTTTGGTTTTCTTCTTCAACATTACTTTGGCTATTCAGAGTCTTTTGTGGTTCCATACATATTTTAGGATAGTTTCTTCTAGCTTTGCGAAGAATCCTGGTGCAATTTTGATTGGGATTGCATTGAATGTGTAGCTTGCTTTGCGTAGTAATGACATTTTAACTATATTTATTCTTCCAATCCATGAGCGTGGAATGTTTTTCCATTTTTTTGTGTCTTCTTCAATTTCCTTCATAAGTTTTCTATAGTTTTCATCACACAAATCTCTTGTATCTTTGGTTAGGTTTATTCCTAGGTATTTCATGATTTTTTTGTGCAATCGTGAATGGGATCAGTCCATGAGGGAGAATAAGGGGAAATAGTGGGGGAGAGGGAGAGGGGCAAACCATGAGAGACTCTTGAATGACGAGAACAAACTGAAGGCTGACAGGGGTGAGGGGTGGGGAAGGGGGGTGATGGACATGGAGATGGCACTTGTGGCGATGAACACTGGGTGTTATATGGAAACCAACTTGACAATAAACTATTCAAAAAAATTTAGAACTTATACACTCCATTTGTATCTCTTTGTTTACACTAGACATTACAACCTACATCTCTCACTTATCAAAGTCTAACATTAATTGATAAATTTTTAGTAGTGTGCTTTATTTTATGAATGTACAATTTAAATAAATTTTTAAAGTTTATTTATTTATTTTAAGAGGTGGGGATTGGGACAGAAAGACAGAGACAGAGACAGAGAGAGAGAGAGAGATTCCCAAGCAGTCTCTGTGCTGTCAGCACACAGCGCAAGGCAGGTCCTGGTCTCTTGAACTGTGAATGGCCAATGACTTGAGCTGAAATCAAGACCTGGACACTTAACTAACTGAGCCACAAAGGCACCCCACTTTAAATCTTTTTATCATGGATATCTAACTTAATTGCATTACATTCAGAAAATAGGACATATGAGGTTTTCAAGATTTGTTATATGGCCCAATACATGAGCAATGTTTGTTAATATTCTCCATGATCTGGGCGCCTGGGTGGCTTAGTCGGTTAGGCGTCCGACTTTCGCTTAGGTCATGATCTCACGGTTTGTGGGTTCGAGCCCCGCGTCGGGCTCTGTGCTGACTGCCAGCTCAGAGCCTGGAGCCTGTTTTGGAGTCTGTGACTCCCTCTCTCTCTGACCTTCCCCTACTCATGCTGTCTCTCTCCTAGAAATAAATAAAACATTTAAAAAAAATATTCTCCATGATCATACAAAATATGCGTTCTGCCAATTAATGTGTGCATGTTCCATATGCACTCCTTCATTCAAGTTTGTTACTTGTGTTGCTTAATGTCCTTGCTGATTTTTTTGTATGCTAGGCCTATTTTTTTCTTTTTGTTTTTTTGAGGTCTTTCATTATCATGATGGCTTTAGCAATCTTTTCCTGTTATTCAGCCAGTCTTTGTTTTATATATATATTTAAAAGTAATTAGTTGTACTCAAGTTTAGAATCACTGTGTCTTCTTATTTAGTGACTTTTTATATATTTTATGTTACTTTGTCTTAAAGTCTGTTGATATAACTGTAGTGATTTGGGGAGTTGATAATTTCCTGGTATATCTCTTTTAAAATCCTTTTCTTTACACCATTTGTGTTTTTATATTTTACCTTTGTTTGTAAAATAGCATATAATGGAATTTTGTTTTTAATCCATACTAACTATGTTTGTACCTTTATTGATGAGTTTAATCCAGTTACCTTACTGATTACTGATTACTGATTATGATTACTGATATGTTTAGACTTTTTTGCCATTTTATTTTATAAACTTATTTGTTTTGCTCTCTCTTCCCCCATTCCTTTCTTTTTCTGAGTAGTGACGAAGACAGTTTTGAACTGTATCTCTCCAAAATCAGAGGCTATATTTTATCAAGTTTTCTATTTTAAGACTATGAAAATCCCAAAGTCATATTTCTATTTCAAATCTCAATTTTACATTAAAGGTTGATAGATAAGTTTTATATTCATTTTTAAGTAATTTTTGCATCCAACATAAGGCTCAACCTCACAACTTTGAGATCAGGAATTGTATGCTCCACTGACTGAGTCAGCCAGATGTCCCAGTGGAGTATTTTTCTATTTCCCATTTCTCTCTCTACTTGTTTGGAATGAATAATTGCATGATTTACTGGACTGGCTTCCTTGTTACTTCTCAGGCAACCCAGGTACCCTCTCTCTACCATAGGACCTGTTATGCTTCTCCCTCAGGTACCTATAAGGCTACTCCCTCACCACCCTGTGGTTTTGTTTAAATGTCACTTTCTTAGCAAAGCTTCGTTGATCATCCTTGCCTTGTTTTCCCCTCACTCCACTGTATATCCTATACATTTTTAAATTACTTTTTAAAATGTCCATCTAAGATGTAGGCTCTTGGAGGGTGAGAATAGGGGTCTATTATATCTTGCCTTATTGAAGTTTTTGCATCAATCTGGCACATGTCCATGCTTGGGGAATGTGTGTTTAATGAATCTATGAAAGAATGAGTGGATGTAAAACACCACTAGATGGTCTTGGAGGCAACCAGAGGCTTGTTCAGAGGTCTGAATCCTCCTCCCCATGTTGGATTTCTTCAGGATGATGCTTTTGCCTCAACTACACAGGGTGTGACCTTCTCCAATCAACAGTGAAGACCACTCTTGATATGTCTTCTGGGCAAATATTACTTGTCAAGTGTGGCTCACTCTTTCATCAGTGAATATGGCTGTTTCACATGCTAACATTTCCCTCTTTTTGTTTTCTTCCTTTCATCCTTTCCACCTGTCAACAACACTGATGAGCTTATTTACATATGGTAATTCTATCTCCCTGCACACCTCCACTCTCCTTTTGGGCAAAATATCTGAGTATGATGCTTTCATCTTCTTTACCTTACCCAGAACTTGCTGTCTTTGCTAAACAAGAAAATTGCTGGGCAATGTTCCTTCCCTTAATGATTTCAAGAGAGAATTTTGTTATCATTTCCAGAGTTAGTGTTGCCAGTCAAGTAATTGGAGCTAGAAATGGACCCACAAACAGCATGTCTGGGAGATATTGGGAATGTGATAAGTGCGGGATTGGGGATGCCAGAGATGGATGGACATTTGGTGTGCCTGTCATTAGTGCTATACAAGGCTGGGGACACTGCAACTCGATGGATCTGAGGGTTGTTGACAGATTGTCAGATGACCCTTGCCCTCTGCTGATCCCTCAAACTGGTCAGCATAGATTACACTAAATGCCTCAGGTCATATTTCACTTGGTCTAAGAATGTGCCTAGACCATGATAAGTGTCTATGCTTCAGTAAAATGTAACCCAACCATTCCCAGTGCATTGTCCTAAAATGCTTCTTAAATTTGTTGTCCAAAAGGTGGCATTGTGCCCAGAGGCCCCTAAAAATTAAATGGATTCAGGTTCTATTTTCTCTCTTAAAAAGAGGCAAGTCAATTTTGCTAGCAGATACCTGTGGCTCATCTCAAAAAAAAAAAAAAAAAAAGGAATTTTCATACTCTAGGCTGAAGCAAATGAAATAAATTACAAACCTATAATCTTTTTCCCAAGCTTTCTTGCATCTGGATGGAAAAGCGCAAGCTCATTTTTGAAAAAATGCTCAGAGCCAAATTGTGGAGTTTCTCATAGTTATGAGTTATTTCTGTGTTTGGTTCTGGATGTGATCTGAGCTTATAATCATCATAGTGTTGCCCATTCAAGGAGAATTTCAACAGTGATCCACGGAATCTTGTAACATGGCAGTCTTATCTGAGCCACGTGTTGGACTTCTTAAATGAACCAGAGTGTGAACTGGCCCCTGGAGGGAGTGGAAACACCCTCTCCAACCAAGAATTTATAATGTCTGCAATTGGGGAATCATAGAGAGAATATGACTGAGATTTTCCTGGATTGAGGTTGAAGCTTTTCTAAGTCACTAGAATGTCTGTCCAAATAATCTCATGGGAAAAAGCAACATACAGGGTTTTCAGGGTCACTAAAGCTCATGACCCTGCTAGTGACTCAGTAACACAGTCTAGTGTGAGATTTTGGGGTTCTCTTCTGGAACCATGATCTCAAATAAGGTACCTAATTTTGGAGCTTTTTTGCCTCTTCTATGAATTAGGATTATGGTAATCATTGTTATGTGCATTTAGTGGGGTCATTATAGGCAAAGCTCTTGGCATTCTCTGCTTTGAGCTGGACACTGTGTGTTCTTTAGTTCCTTGCATGCTTAGGGACATAGATTTGACATTTCTTTCTTCTTTTGGAAATCACCCAAAGCAACAGAGAGAAAGAAAAAACAAAATAAACCTCTTCTTGATGCTTTAGGAACATCTGCATCCCTCTTTGTTCCCTAAACAACACAGCCTGTTTCTCTCTTTGAACCAGCCACTTTGCTCCTGCCCCAAAGCGTTGGCACCTGCCGTTTCTTCTCTCTGTGTTACACTCCCTCCAGTTATTTGTGTCCTTGGCCCTTTCTCATCTGTCATGTTTTATTTCACAGAGCTTTGTCCCTCACCAAGTTAGCTATAAGGGCAGCACCATCACAGCATCCTGTCAGGGTTTCTTCAGAGCCTTCATCAGTATGAAAAATTAATTTTTTTACTTTTTACTTTTTCAATGCTTATGAAGTACTTAGAACAGTGCCAGACTCATGGTTAGCACTGTGTAAATACTTGCTATTATTATTGCATCTCCGTGGGGGTGATAGGTGCTATAGGGCATGGTGTAGAGAATGCTCCCAGCCAGAACGTTGTGCCTTGTTTGAATAGCTCATGTCAGGTACTTTCAAATTCATCTACTTAGTAGGACATCAAGGGGTTTCTTTTCTTTGTCCCAATGAACTGTAATAGATTTTACATCCATTTTGCCTTGTATGTATGGTGTAGTCAGGGTAGATGTATAAATTTTTATATAGATTCAAACACTAATGAAGTCAGGGTAAACATACACACAGAGGACTTGGAGAGGGAATGCGCGGGTCCCACATACAAGCTTTGAGAAGTATCAGGAAAAATGCTATCCCCTCCCCACTGTACCTCTGACTTAGGCCCTGAGGGGCTTCCCAAGGGGCCCAGACTGCAAACCTAGCAACTTCACACTGGGACCTCTCACAGCCCTCTCTCCTGGCTCTGACTCTCACTTGTGAAAGGAAACTTAAGATAGTGTCATGGTGAAAACCAAGTCCTTATGATCTCAGGAACAACCTGACCTTAATGGGACCCATGCACCTTCCTCTTCTTGGATGGCTTGGAGGCCCTGGGATATGGCAGTGACTGGGTTTGCTAACATAGGTGGAGCATCACTCTGGTTGTCTTGGTTTGATCACCCTGCGTTGCCTCTCCCATTATTAAAAATCACCATTGTGTGCAGGCATGAGTTGTCCATGTAATTAACACTCTGTTAGGAGTATTTTCTTTTGTTTTACCAGTTAGTAAACTGTGGCTCAGAAAGGTTAATTGACCTGCCCATGATCACACACGTTATACACTGTGATTTGGAATAAGTTCATCCGTTCTAATCTTATGCTCTTAGCCTCTTTGCTAATACTTCCAAGTTAATAGATGCAAAGCACATGAAACAGAGTGAGTTGGTGAGGTTCTGTAGAGAAGACTTGGGGTCATGTCCTGTCACCTTCCAATCATGTAATTGCAGATGGTCACTTTATTCTTCAGCAGCCCTTTGGCTTATTACCTGTAAAATGGGGGAATGACGTCTGCTTCAGTTTCCCAGGAGATGTTTATCAGGTCATTTGGGAAGGAAACAGATGTGTTCTGAAAACTGCTAAGCATTATAGAAATATTGATTATCATTATCTTTAGTGGAATGAAATGTATCAGATTATATACTTAAGAAAATTGTCAGGAAGCCCTTTAAAATGATCTGTTTTTCCATGAGATAAAACTCTGTTTTACAAACACATATTCTTTGAACAGAGCTCCCTGGAATTATGCCTTTCTCTTTGGCAGCATTTCCCACATCTACGGGCAGTTCTGAGGCAGGAAATGGGGCTTATGCTGCTCAGAAGTGTATCTACACCTCAGAACAGTGTTCCCAGGAGCAGTGAGGGCACCCAGGCAATCTGGATTGCAGCCTCTTCACTCAAGGAATGAGGAAAAAGAGAATTTGTAGCTGAGAACCCACTTCTAAAAGATCTGAGACATAATAACACTGTTGATGTGGAAACAAGACTATTCTCCCAACTAGAAGGAAGGAGAAAGAAATATATGTAAAACTGGGCTCTATGCAGCAACTGCATCTGACACTGGATTTTCCTGTGAGCATCTCTGCAATAAGGGCCAAAGCCAAAACATGATGCTTCTTCCTAACCTGCTTTCTGGCTATAAGTGCCCAAGGGTATTATAGGAGGAAAGGGAGCACCTAATAGGGATATTCTTGATTGGCCCCATGCCAGGGATGAGGACAAGATCATGAAGTTACTGTCAGTAGAAGTTTTACTGATGGGACAAAAATAAAGCCATGTGCCATTTTGTTGTTTAAACTCCTGATAAAAGCCAAAAGCATGCTATAAAAATCTGACCTGGCTAGTGAAGTCCAGGTAGGAAGCTCTTGGGTAAAGTCACTCACTTCCACCTGCCCTCTTAAAATGTCCCTAAGAAGTCCCAGAGTTCATCTTAAACTCACCAGTTGTAAAAAGAAGCCAACTTGGGAAAGAGCTCAGTCCCTAAGTCCATGTCTGTGAAAGGGGTCTATCCTGCCTCCCATGTCCCAGCTGAGACGTGGGGTCAGTGATCACCTTTCCTGTGTCCTCACACTTTACCAATAATCCCCAGAGCTGTGTTCACCTTTCACCCACACCCTGCTTCCCTGCCAACCTGGGTCTGTCTTGTGCCGTGATCATGGTGTCTTAATAGTTCCCCTCACTCTCTCATCCCCATTTCTGGGCTTCCCCAAGTATGGCCAGCAGAGCTGTACAGCAAGATCCTACTTGGGGCACACCTTCTTCTGCTCAGCAGCCTCAATGGCTCCCTGTTGCTTTATCAGTTAAGGCCTTCCCTTGGCATGGCATATCCCACTGGTATAGGCGTGCCAGCCTGGTACATTGATGTCTAAGGCCCCCAAAGAGCTGAAGGTAACCCTGGTGACAGAGATCTGCTGTCCTGAGGTATGGGTAGTCATAGAATTGAGGGCATCTGCCAATGAGGTTGCCTGGCATGGGGACTCCAACCAGCTGGGGCAATGGGGACAATCTGTCCAGGTTTTATGGCCAATACCTCCACCTCACCCAGAGGGCAGGCCAGAGATAGTAGAAGAGATGCAAAGGGAAGGGGAAATGCCAGGCAGGGACTGGGGTACCATTCTGTCTTTATCATAAGGAAGCCTCTCTGAATCTCCCCTCTTACAACCAGGGTAATCTGAGACCCTGATGGAACCCATTCTGGAAACTTCTGGTTCTTCTGGTTGGGACTGCTGTCTCCAGCCTGCCTGCAAATTCTAGTGGGGAGTCTTCACCTAGAACCTGGGGCCATGTGTTCTCTGAGTGGTGGTGATGCTAGGGATCTGACCTGAATGCCCCTGCTCCTGCCCTTGCCACACACATATGCAATTTCTGTGACATGGGCAATTCCTGCATGTCCCTGGACTTTTCTCTATCAGTGAAACAGGGGTAACTTGACCTCCCCTGGGGGTGGTTGGGAATATTGATGAAAGACTATGAGAGGGAAGAGGATGGCATGTACTCATGGAATCCTTGCCAATGAACTGCAGTCCCAAACAGTAAAACAAAATGCGTGCTGTACCTAAATGCCACACCAGGTCACCCCTGACCACTTGGCTTATGTCTTCCTGATGCTCACACTGTGGTCAGCTTGGTGGCAATTAGAGGGCTACTAGAGGAGCTGTTTGCAATCCAAGGGGATTGGATTCTTCATGTTGACTATTGTTTGAATATTGTATGGACCCAGCTCATGAACTGTACTCTATTTTCCCTCATTTCAGAGTCCTGGCATCTATACTGACAATTCCAAGTGTTTCATGAAGGCTGAATTCAGACAGGAAAGATGCCTTGACTAGCTCCATTTTCTAAGTGGAATTGCCTATCTGATTTTTTTGACTGATGGAGCTGTCTAGACTTTTGAACAATAGCTGTCTTTCTACATTCATGCTTTGGATACTCAAACTGAGTCTGGAGGTAGGAGAGTAAATAATTGGAGGGTAAAATAGAAGAGCCACTGTAAACACTCCATATATTAGAGCAGCCACCAGTTCAAGCTTATTTACTGGGTGAAATAAGCACATTCTGAAAAATGCACATTGTTTTTATTCTAAATGCATGAGTTCCTTGGTAATTAGAATTTCTGTTTCAAGGTAATATATTTGAATTTCCCATCTGTGGGAAATGCACTGACTTAGTTCGAAACTTTAGGCTTACAAGCAAAAATCCTCTAAATAACCCCTTTAGACTTAGATAATTATAATTTAAGGAGTTCCCTCTGGCAGGACTTTGGCAATATTTATGCCTTTGGGAAGAGCAAGAGAAGGAGGGCAAGACAGACAGGAAACAGGGCTGCCTTCTCTTCAGAGATTCCTCTTTGTACTCCTGGCTTGGTGCCATGCTCTCCCTCCCCAGGCTTGCTCCACTTCCACAGACTGAGGGACTGACTTGGAGGTAAGGGGCTCCTTCTGTGGGTGTACAAGGAAGGGTATGCAAATGCAGGTTTCCTGGGCTTCTGCAGGAGATGTTAACATTGAACACATATTGTTGGATGGGAAGAAGGCTGCTAAGATCAGTGAATGCATGGCTTCTCCTGCCACCCACAACATGTGGGTTGTAGGGAGTCCATTGATACTCATCTCTGCATGGATAGCCTCTGGAGTGAAGCCCAGATGGGACAGGTCTTGATAGACATGAGTGACAGCTATCAAAGAGTGGCTGCTGATGCTGGAGGGTCTTATACAAAGGAGCAGCAGGATCCCACAGGAGGTAACAGGGAATAGAAATGGGTGATCCTGGCCTGGAGATTCCCAGGACTTCAGGCCATAAGGAAGCTAAGGGAATGCCTTACCATCAGGTCCTAAGATGCAGTTCTTATGTCTCCACTCATGGTCAGGGAGCAGTAACAGAAGCCATCATGCAGGCACAGATGGGTGCTGGTGTTGATATTAACACTGAAGTTGAGGATAACATCCTATTGTCACTACTAATGTCACATTTAATGTGTCCCTGCTTTGCTCCAGATGCCCACTATTGGAGCAACATTCTCTAGAGGGTGAGTCACTCATCCATGGTCCCTGGAAAGATGAGTGACAGGGACAGGTTTCCACATGGATCTGGCAGAGGATGTCTCCTTTGCCCCCATGAACAGTCGGTCAGAACTTGCAGATACCACAGGTGTAGAAGCAGAGAAGCCAAGGCTCCAGTCATTTGGGCTATTGGAGTCTTCAGTGTGAAGACAGTCCTGTACCCTGTGACTCTCTGGGACAGCAAGGACCCATCCCAAAGTTTAGGACTATATGCCTTACATCCCATTCTCCAATTGTGAATCAGGCCTGAAAAGCTGATAAGGGTTGAGCCTGTTGGGGGTCAAACTATCCAAGCTATGGACAGAGGTGAAGTCAAGCCCATGGTGCCACCTCCTGCTAAGTGCCCACTCATCCAGCTAAAAGATTAAAGCCCAGGTGAAACTTTCCTTTGAAATCTGCATAACCACCCCATTGTTTGGATACACAGTTCTATCTTTCATAGTGATGGGGACTCAAGTTTCTGTTTTGGGGTTTTGTAGTACCGGTTTTATGGCCAAGGCTATAATTGAAGAGAATTGTCTACTGGTCGGTAAAGTAGATTGAAGCATTTTCCTTAGTACCTGGAAAAAACCCTCTATCCTCAAGTGCTCTATCTCTAGGATACCAAGGAGGTGAGTAGGGACTGAACTTCCTTTATGAGAAAGTATGAGACAGAAGTTTTCCAAAAACACTTGCCAGTATACAAGTCTCCTGGTCTAGGGTGAGTGCAAAGCCTGGTGGCCCTAACACCAAGAGGAAGCCCCTCTCAGGCTCACTGGCCTCAGTGATGACAGGCCAAGAGGCCAGTTGTTACTAATATCCATTCTTACACAAGAATAGAACCCTATTCTTTATTCTTTAGTCCTGATTTTGGAATATCACCTAGGCTAAAGATGATGTTTCTTAGCCTGCTTTATAGCTGTGTTCAGTCTATATGATTAATTCAAGACCATTGGGTGTAAGTTATAGTGTCATATGATAGCTTCCAGGTACCTTGGTTAGAAGACAGCTGGCTTTCAATTTCAGCTGGCTTTGTCTATTCCCCTTTTCTGGTGGCTAGAATGAAAATGAGGTGGAAGGAGCTGGAGCAGTTGTCTCAGATCAGAGGCCATGTACAGAGGAGAAATGTGAGAAGAAGCTAAGTCTCTTAATCTTCCTTGGACTTGGCTTCTCTTTGTCACTAGTCCTGCCTTCCACCATGTTCATTTATCCTCAGGATCCATGAGGAGTTTTCTCCAGAAACTCTAGCCTCACCTGTGGCTAACTCCAATCCAGATGAAAGCGTCTGCCCCTGAGAGTTCAAACCAAACTCCAGAGTGAGTCTCATGCTCCTGTGTGGCCCGAGTTGGATTGCAGGTCTGTCCTTGAACCATTCACTATAAGGTGTTAAAAGCTTTGTGTGCTGTGCTTATTCATATGAAGACGATTCAGAAGGGTTGACAAATGTAATTCCTATTTATATCTTTTAAGTCATAGCTAATGACTCATTATTTCCTTCCTTTGAGGTAAGGGATTTGAGGTCCAAGGGAAGTAGGTGGCCTACCCTAGGATGTGTATGTAGAGGGCACACATTACTTTTCTGGCATCCAGGTCCCTTTTTACTTCAGAGAAAGTTGAGGGTGGTCAGAGTGGCCAGGGACCCCTTCTCCCTACTCCTGACATCTGATGCTTCAGGTGTAGGTTTGTGGCCAGGACCTGTCTGATGCAGGGCTCACTCTTGTGGTAACAGCTGGCAGTGGTGGCAGTGAGACCCACACAAGACCACTCTGTGTAACCTGCACTCCTGTAACCCCATGTCCCTGTGCTGGTCTGAGGCTGTTTCTACAGCCTCTTCAGTACCTTCCAACACCCCTCTTCTTCTCTGCTTGCATCAGCAGAGTCTGTTTCTGGGGTTGGTAACCAAGGACCCAATTCACCTCGCTGTTGCAGACAAACATCCTGATAGTGGTAGAAACTGGACTCGACTCCAGCCCCAGCACAGAGGCTAGCACAGAACTGGCGCTCAGTGAGCCCCAGAGAAGCAGGACTAGGTAGACCTCCCGTTAGCAGGTCCTTTTGGCTTGAGTTAGCAGTGTTGATCCAAACATGGGAGAGGCCTAACAAGGAGCTTAGGGCTGTTGCTTGTCCCCAAGGGTGGGTGGGAGACTGGCAGATTTAGCTGTGGAATCCCAGGGAAGTCTGGTAAGGATGGTTCCTTGGGCCTGCAATTTAGGAAATGTCAAGAGGAGGAGCAAAGTGAGGCCACGGTCAGGGAACTACAACCCTTAGAGTGTGGACATGGAGCTTTGGAGTATCTTGGGGCAGCTGATTGAGCAGCTGTTTACCCTGAAGATTTCTTCTAAGTTTGTTCAAGAAGACTCTGTTACAGCCAAACCATATGACCAAATTTAGAGAAAATACCAGGCCTAGGGGATGGGTATGGTTTTTCCCATGATGGATGAGGGTGTCTGAGGGTTCAAAACAAAACCTAGGTCTGTGTTCTTGTCCATGTGCATGCGTTGTGTGTGTACGTGCGTGTGCAGATGTGTGCTTGTGTTTTCCTCTATCTGTGTATGACCTACAGGCAGTTCTGACCCCTTAGTTCCTTCTTCCATGTTTACATGACAGGGTCTTGGGTAGGAATGGTGAAGGCTCGACTGGGAGAAGAAGGTTGTATTGATGATGCATGAGCAGCCCAGTGTTAGGGAGCTGCTTTCTGGAAGCCCATCCTTTCCCTCCCAGAATTTGGCAGCCTGGGAGATGGAGATGATGTGGCTGAGAAAGGAGTTACATGACAATATCTCTCCAACTTGGAATTCCAGCAAGCCAAGTGATTCCAGTGATTTTCCCAAGAAGTGATGCCTGGAGGAGTTCTTCTGGTCTCTCCCATAAGTAGCACCAGACATTTAGAAAAGGATCCAGAGTGGATGATGGGTAATGGGCATTGTCCTCATCACCACTCTTATTCTTTGTCATCAACAGAGTCTAGGGCTCTGGCTTGGGTGATGGTGGAGCAGGAGAGGCACAGCTGGGGAACATTTCTGGGAGAGCAAAATTAGATGAGGTTCTTGCCAGAAAGGCCCAGAACAATTTGGGGACACCTGAAGGCTAAGGTGTTGCACCAAGAAAGCACTCGTGCTGCTTTCAGACTTACATGAGCTCCCAGCTCCTCTGAGTGATTCCAAGAGTTGCAGTCCTCTGGAATCATCTGGGGAGCTCATAGAATCCATACAAGAGACTGCTTTATATGGCTTCAGTATGGCCCAAGCAATGGGATTTTCAAAGTTTCTATGGGATTCTAAGGGATAGCCAGGTAGGGAACCAGCTGTTGGGCTGTTTGCCTTCCTCAAGCCTGGTCTGGAGTTCCGCACCTTGGCCTCCCTATAGAGTGAGCTGGGTTGTCCTCCAGGAAATTCTACTTTCTGGCCCAGCTCATAATTTCTCACTCAGCATATCTTACCTGGGGCCTGAGCACTGGTGGTTACTTCCCCCCCCAAAAAATCATCCAGTGAAGAAATGGGAAGAAGATATGAACAGACACTTTTCCAAAGAAGACATTGAGATGGCCAACAAAAACATGAAAAGATGCTCAAGGTCACTCATCATTATCAAGACAGTATGGTATTGGCACAAAAACAGACACATAGACCAATGGAATATAATAGAGAACCCAGAAGTGGACACACAAATGTATGGTCAACTGTTCTTTGACAAAGCAGGAAAGAGAATTCAATGGAAAAAAGACAGCCTCTTTAACAGATGGTACTGGGGAACTGGATAGCAACATGCAGAAGAATGAAACTAGACGACTTTCTTGCACCATACACAAAAACAAACTCAAAATGGATGAAAGACCTGAATGTGAGACAGGAAACCATCAAAACCCTAGAGGAGAAAGCAGGCAACTACCTCTTTGACCTCAACCACACCAACTTCTTACTTGACACATCTCCAAAGGCAAGGGAATTAAAAGCAAAAATGAACTATTGGGACCTCATGAAGATAAAAAGCTTCTACCCAGCAAAGGAACCAATCAACAATACTAAAGGGCAACTGATGAAATGGGAAAAGATATTTGCAAATGACATATTGGATAAAGGGTGAGTATCCAAAATTATGAAGAATTCGCCAAACTCCACACCCAAAAAACAAAAAGCAGTGAAGAAATGGGCAGAAGACATGAATAGACACTTTTCCAAAGAAGACATCCAGATGGGCAACAGACACATGAAACAATGACCTGATAATGATATCAGGGATATAAAAATCAAAGCCACACTGAGATATCACCTCATGGCAGGCAGAGTGGTGAAAATGAACAAATCAAGAGACTATAGATGCTGGCAAGGATGTGGAGAAATGGGAACCCTCTTGCACTGTTGGTAGGAATGTAAACTGGTGCAGCTGCTCTGGAAAACAGTGTGGAGGTTCCTCAAAAAATTAACAATAGAACTCCCCTCTGACCCAGTAATAGCACTGCTAGGAATTTACCCAAGGGATACAGGAGTGCTGATGTACATGTACCCCAATGTTCATAGCAGCACTTTCAACAATAGCTATACTATGGAAAGAGCCGCCCAAATGTCCATCAACTGATGAGTGGATAGGGAAGATGTGGTTTATATATACAGTGAAATACTACTTGGCAATGAGAAAGAATAAAATCTTGCCATTTGCAACAGTGTGGATGGAACTGGAGGGTATTATGCTAAGTTTAATAAGTCAGCCAGAGAAAGATACCATACGTTTTCATTCATACGTGGATCTTGAGAAACTTAAGAGAAGATCATGGGCTTGGGAAAGGGGAAGGGGAAAAAACATTACAGAAAGGGAGGGAGGCAAACCATAAGAAACTCTTAAATACTGAGAACAAACTGAGGGTTGATGGGGGTTGGGGGGAAAGGGGAAAATGGGTGATGGGCATTGAGGAGGGCACTTGTGGGGATGAGCACTGGGTGTTGTATGTAAAACAATTTGACAATAAATTATATTAAAAATAAAATAAAATAAAATAAAATAAAATAAAATAAAATAAAGTGCTCTGGGCAGTCCTAACCCAAAGCCTGAGGTAAGCCCCCCTGGGTTCCAGGATTTGTGACCCCCTTAATTTGGTATGCTAATTTGTCCCACAACTGAATGAAAGGAACTTTGTTGATCTCTGGTTGAGGTAGAGGCCAGAGGCAACTCCATCTTCATTACAGATGCTGGAATGAAGTGTAAAGTGTCACCATCAGTAGCACCCTGACCCATGCCTTTTCTTCATATTTGTAGCACCCAGTCCAGACTCTGGACTGTCTTCAGGCCTGGTTTTGGCCAACAGGATGTGGCAGAAGTGGGACTCAACAGGCCCCTGTCCTTTTGCTCCCTCTCAGAGCCCAACGTGCTATGTGGGCAAGACTGAGGGTGGAGGTGCTGCGGTAGGATGGATGCCCTGTGGATCAGAGAGCAGTCCTAGCCTGCCAGTAGCTGAGCCCAAACAAGGCTGGAACCATGCAACCAGTTGCCAATCACAGAATCACGACAGATAACACACAGGCACTTGTTTAAAGATCTTCTTTGGGTCTTTGGTTGGTTTTCTAAGCAGTGAAGGAAGAGCAGCTTGGGAAAGCCTTTGGGTGCCAGCCTTCATCTCACTGTATGCAGGTTAGTGCAGGTGGTTACCCCCTCTCATCTTCCCAAAGGCCAGACCAGGTTAGCTGGCCACAACTTCCTTCTGCTATCTACCACCACCCAGCTGGCTCTGTCCCAAATCTTCCTGAAGCAACTCTGGGGCCAACTGTGCCTCTGATGGACTTGGGTCTGCTCTGGGTGAGTCATAAGCTTCTCTCTATGAAAGGAACTCAAATCTACTTCTTATGGTCATTCTGCAGTCAAACTGGAGCCAGAGAAGGGTTTCTAAGGAAGACCCTAATTTTACAATCAATCAGGCAGGTGTTTTCCCAATTCCAGTGCTAGCAGATGCTGTGTGACAATGAAGAAGAGCAATAACTAAGAGGTAGAACACACCAACTTCTGTTTGGCATGGTTGTCTTTCCAGTGAAAACCTCCCCAGACATTTGATGTCTGACATTGTCTTTTCAGAAAAATTCTTCAGCCATGGTATTCTAGGTGGTTGTACTTGCTCTCCAAGCCCAGAAGCATCTGAGTGCAGTGGGAGGTGACTAGATGGAGCCAATGGTTTTCAATAACCCATGAACTTGGTTCTGAGTGCTGCAGGGGAAGATACTGCTGTTGGAATACACAGCATTTCCTAAAGTCCTTTGCATCCAATGAGACTTCAACGGTCAGTGGCGCATGACAATGGAGAGCCTCTTAGTGGAAGGAAATGGTGCTTTTAGAGCTGTTGTTTTTCTTTCTCTTATTGCTGCTTTTGCTTTGTGTGCAGAACAGACACTCAATGTGAGAAATTTTGGGAGGTGCATAGGCTGGGATCTTAGAGAATCAGATTTATATTCCCAAGTGGGTCATGGGAACCATAGAGCTTCTGCTGTTGCTTAGAACATTCTAGAGACACGCTGCCCATAGAACCCACCATGCATCTGGACATCTGAGGGTCAGCTGCCAGGACCTGAAACTGCCTGTTGTTCCTGGGTTGGGATGGGCAGCAGTGGGTGGGTTAATGCTCTCAATCAGTGCTAATGGGAGGTGGATGGGGATCTGACCACCTCACCCTTGGGTGAGGCACTGAGACCCAGACTTGCCGGCTCCCAGAGCCCCCATGTCACTTCTTGTTCACACAACCTTGTGTGTCCCCACTCCCTCCCACTGCCTCCCCTTCTCTGCCTGGTATCACAGCATGCTTGTCAGCATAGCTTCTTGCCTTAGATTATATCCACGGTCAGCCAGGGGAGATCCACACTAAGAGAACAGGCTCTCATTTAAGTGTCAGATTAGACTTGGGGAAGTGATCTCAAGATATTTGGTGCCAATGTTGGGGTTCTGAGATAGTTTTATGTGTCAACTTTACTTGGACACAGGACACCTAGATATTTGGTCAAACATTTCTGAGTGTGTCTGTGAGGATGTTTCCAGCTAGGATTATAATTTGAATCAGTAGACTGAGTAAAGCAGATTGCCCTTCCTGATGTGGGTGCACCTCTTCCATTCCATTGAGGGCTGGATGGAACAAAAAGTGGAGAGAGAATTCAGCCTCTATGCTTGACTGCTCAAGCTGGGATATCTGTCTTCTGCCCTTGGATTAGAACTGGAATTTACCCCATTTGCTCTCCTGGGTCTTAATTTCTCAGCCTCCATGATCACATGAGCTAAATACTTATTTTTAAAAAAAATGTTTATTCATTTTTGAGAGGAAGAGCTGAGCAAGGGAGGGACAGAAAGAGGGGTACAGAAGATCCAAAGTAGGCTCTGCACTGACAGAAGCTAGCCTGATATGGATCTTGGACTCATGAACCATGAGATCATGACCTGAGCTGAAGTCACATGCTCAACTGACTGAGGGCCCCACCCCCCACCTTGGCACCCTGAGCTAATTCCTTAATAACAATCTCTTTCATATATAATAGATATAGAATTCCTTTATATTATAATTCATATTTATATATTATAGCCAATTCCTTTATAATATACCCATTTTTCTCTACATCTGTCTCTGCATCTATATGTATCCCCAGATATGCTTTTGGTTTAGTTTCTCTGAAAAATCCTGACTCATGATGATCAAGTAGATCCTTGTTTTCTCGTCTGTTTTAGGAACTACTTATCAGTAGAACTTTGGGGGCAGAGCTCCAGCCTTGTATTGTTGCAGACACTCTACAGGACCCCTGCTAGCTTTTCGAGCTGGTTAGCACTTGCTACTGGAACATTGTGTCTCACTGGAACATCAGGGGATCTCCTGGCACAAGGAGGCTCTGGGAATGTCCTGAGAAGACTGGGGATTCTATAGCAGGGGAAGGTCGCTGGGGAAGGGGATTTGTCAGACCCCAATAATGGGGGCAGATGGAGAAACTGGGGAAAATCTAAATTCCTATGGAAAACAGCTTCTTTTTTTTTTTTTTTGGATTTTCTTCCATATTTAATAGAGATTTTTTTCAACCCTAAAACATTCTCCAGTTAATTTTTCAAGAACATTAGTGAATGACAACAATATTTTGCAGTTTTCAATGAAGATAGGTTATAAGTCAAATTTACATGTGTAAGAGATGACATGTGTCAAGAAGTCTCTAAAGTCTCTGATTAGTTTTGGAACTCTAACTTGCTCATGAGTTTAATATATTTTTTTTTTTTTACAAATAGTTTATTGTCAAATTAGTTTCCACATAACACCCAGTGCTCATCCCCACAAGAACAGCTTCTTAATTTTTTTTAAAACAAATAATAATTTATTTATTTATTTATTTTTTTACAAATAGTTTATTGTCAAATTAGTTTCCACATAACACCCAGTGCTCATCCCCACAAGTGTCCTCCTCCATGCCCACCCCTCCTCCCCCCACATCCACCAGTCCTCAGTTTTTGTCAGCATTCAAGAGTCTCTCATGGTTTGCCTCTCCCCCTTTCCCCCACCATTTCCGCCCTTCTTCTCCCCTTGGTCCTCTGTTAAGCTCCTCCTAATCCTCCTATACGTGCACACATATGATATTTGTCTTTCTCTGCCTGACTTATTTCGCTCAGCATAACACCCTCAAGGTCCATCCATGTTGCTACACATGGCCAGATTTCATTGTTATTTTGAATGAGGTTGTAAGTTGGGCCTTCTTGGACTACATAGCAGAGCTCCAAGTCCTTGAAATAAATCTGGACTTATATGCATGTCACAATTTTTTTGAGCATGGAGTCTGTAGTCAGTACGATGCCCTCCCATTCCTCTCTCTCCTTTCAATGGCTAAGTTTTCATTTTATCTCTATTTATCTATCCAGACATATATTTATTTCACTCTTGCATTCATAGTACATATAGTGCAAATAAACATTCCATGTCATATTAAATGAGTGTATATATGCATATATACACAGAAAGTGTTTGAGTATGTCTTAATTTGATGGGTTGAAAAGAGTCCATTTCCATTGAACTTAACCTACACTTAGCAAGCACTTGGGCGTGGGTGTCTGTGACACATCCTTTTAGAATTCTTTCAGATGTCATGCTTGATTTAGAGGTCTGGAGAAAAAGCAAACTTGCAAGTGTGTGTGTGTGTGTGTGTGTGTGTGTGTGTGTGCGTGAGAGGGAGAGAGAGAGAGAAAGAGAGAGAGAGAGAGAGAGAGAGAGAGCGCTAATGAAACTGTTCCTGAGCAAATCAATCTGACCATTTTCTCCAAGCCCACGTGAGAAAGCCCTGACCATGGATTGTACCTTTGGATTTCATGGATTGTACCTTTGGTGTCTAAAAAGTCATCACCATACACAAGGTCATCTAGATTTTCTCCTATGTTATCTTCAAGGAGTTTTATCATATTGTATTTTATACTTAGGTTTGTGATCAATTTTGAGTTAATTTTTGTGAATGATGTAAGTTTTAGATTTTTTTGGCATGTGAATGTCTAGTTGTTCAACACTTTAGCTAAAAATAATATCTTTGCATTTTTATATTGCCTTTACTCCTTTGTCCAAAGATTAGATGGCTGTATTTATGTGGGTCTATTTCTGGGATCTCTATTTTGTTCCACTGATATATTTGTCTGTTTTGTTTTGTTATGTTTTTACCGGTATCTTTGTATCTTGATTACTGTAGCTTTATAGTAAGTTCTGAAGTTGGGAGTGTCAGTCCTTGGACTTTGTTCTTCTCCTTTAATACTGTGTTGGCTATTTAAGGTCTTTTCCTTCTTTCTATAAAGTTTGGAATTAATTTGATGGTATATATAAAAACTTGCTGAGATTTCTATCAGGAATGCACTTGAAAATCAAGCTGGAAAGAACTTCCATTTTGGCAATATTAATTTTTCCTATTCATGAACATGGAATATCTTTCCATTTATTATTCTTCTTTGGTTTCTTTCATCAGAGTTTGATAGTTTACCTCATATAATCTTATACATATTTTATTAGATTTATATCTAAATAGATATTATTTATATCTAAGTATTTATATTTGAGTATAATCTAAGTATATCTGAGTATTTATATCTAACTTGTATCTAAGTTTTTGAGTGTTAACCTAAAGAATATTGTGTTTTAAATTCCACTTGTTTCTTGCTGGTGTATAAGAAAGCAATTGAATGTTGTATATTAACCTTATAACCTGCAACTGTGCTATAAATTCTTATTAGTTCCAGGAGTTTTTGGTAAATTCTTTCAGATTTTATAGATAGATGAAGATGTCACCTGTAGACAAAGAGTTTTATTTCTTCCCTCCACATTTGTATACCTTTGAATTTCCTTTTTCTTATCTTATTGCATTAGTTAGGACTTCCATTACAATGTTGAATAGAGATAGTAAGAAGTGACATCCTTGCTTATTCTTGATCTTAGCAAGAATGTATTTCCTTTTTATTTCTTAGCAGAAATGCTTTGATTTTGTCACCACTAATTATGATGTTAGCTGTAGGTATTTTGCAAGTTTAAAAAAAAATCAAATTGAGGAAAGGATCCCTGGATGGCTCAGTCAGTTAACTGTCCAACTCTTGATTTCAACTCAGGTATTGATTTCAGGGTCATAACTTCAAGCCCCAAATAGGGCTCTGCACTGGGTATGAAGCCTACTTAAAAATAGTTGTGATGAATTAAAAAATGCTATAAATGAGGTGCATAATAAAATAGAGGATTGAAGAGGAAGAGATGAGAATAGGACAATTAGAAGACACAATTAAAAAAAAAGAGAGAGCCGAGAAAAAGAGAGACAAACTGATCCAGGAACACGAAAGGAGAGTTCGAGAGCTGAGTGATACAATCAAACAATATCTGTATCATAGGAATTACAGAAAAGGAAGAGAGGGAAAGGCGCAGAAGGAGTCCTTGAACAAATTATAGCTGAGAACTTACCCAATCTGGGGAAGGAAACAGAAATTGAAATCCAAGTCCACAGAGAACTCGTCTCAGATGTACCTTGAATCGATCTTCTGCACGACATACAAGAGGCACAGAGAACTCCCCTCAGATATAACTTGGATCGATCTTTGGCATGACATATCATAGTGAAAATGGCAAAATATAAGGACAAAGAGAGGATTCTGAAAGCAGTTAGGGAAAAAAGGACCCTAACATACAAAGGGAGACAGATCAGGGTGGTTGCAGACCTCTCTACAGAAACTTGGCAGTCCAGAAAGGAATGGCAAGAAATCTTCACTGTGATGAACAGAAAAAATATTCAGCCAAGAATCCTCTATCCAGCAAGCTGTCATTCAGAATAGGAGAAATAAAAGTCTTCCCAAATAAGCAAAAATTGAAAGAATTCATCACCACTAAATCAGACCTACAAGAAATCCTGATGAAGACTCTATGAAGGTAATAGTGTAAGGAACACAAGGTACCAGAGACACCAGAAGCATGAATCCTACAGAGAACACAATGACTCTAAACCCATATCTTTCAATAATGACACTGAATGTAAGTGGACTAAATGCTCCAATAAAAAGACATAGGGTATCAGAATGAATAAAAACACAAAATTCATCTATTTGCTGTCTATAAGTGACTCATTTTAGACCAGAGGACACCTTCAGATTGAAAGGAAGGGGATGGAGAAATATCTATCATGCTACTGGAAGTCAAAAGAAAGCTGGAGTAGCCATACTTATATCAGACAAACTGGACTTTATTTTTTTAATTGATAGTTTACTGTCAAGTTGGTTTTCATGTAACACCCAGTGCTCATTCCCACAAGTGCCCTCCTCCATGCCCATCACCCCCCTTCCCCACCCCACCCCCATGCCTGGACTTTAAAGTAAAGGCAGTACAAGGGATGAAAAAGGGCATTATATAATAATTACAGGGCCTATCCATCAGGAAGAGCTAACTATTATAAATATCTACACATTGAATACAGAAACACCCAAATACATAAAACAATTAATCACAAACAGAAACAATCTTATGGACAAGAATGTGCTAATAGCAGGGGACTATTTAATACTTCACTTACAGCAAAGGATGGATCAGCTAGACAGAAAATCAGGAAAGAAACAATGGACTTGAATGACACATTGGACCAGAGGGATTTGACAGATACATTTCAAACGCTATATCTTGAGGCCATGGAAATCAGTTCCTTCTCAAGTGAGCATGACACATTCTCCAAGATAGGTCACATACTGGGACATGAAGCAGCCCTCAATAAATATAAAAGAATTGAGATCACACATTGCACACTTTCAGATCACAATGCTATGAAATTAAAATGAATCACAGGAAGAATTCTGGAAAACCACCAAAAATATGGCGGTTAAAGAACTCCCTACTAAAGAATGAATGGGCCAATCAGGCAATTAAGGAAGAAATTTAAAAAGATCTGGAAACAAATGAGACGAAAATAAAACAATCCAAACTCTATGGGATGCAATAAAGGCAGTCCTTGGAGGAGAGTAAATTACAATCCAGGAATATTTCAAAAAACAGAAAAAGCACAAATACAAACTCTAACAACACACCTAAAGGAACTAGAGGAAAAGCAACAAGAGCACCCCAAACACAGCAGAAGAAGAGAAATAATAAGGGTCACGGCAGAAATAAACAATATAGAATAAAAAAAAAAAACCCCACAAAAAACAAAACGGTTTAACAGATTGATGAAACCAAGAGTGGGCGTTTTGAAAAAATAAACAAAATTGACAGACCTCTAACCAGGCTTCTCCAAAAGAAAAGAGAGAGCGCCCAAATAAACAAAATCATTGAATGAAAATGGACAAATACCACCATTCCCTCAGAAATATAAGCAATTATCAGGGAATACTATGAAAAATTATACGCCAACAAACTGGAGAACTAAAAAGTAATGGACATATTCCTAAACACACATGCACTATCAAAATTCACATGGGAAGAAACAGAAAATCTGAACAGACCCATAGCAAGTGAAGAAATTGATCACTTATCAAATATATCCCAACAAATAAGAACCTTGACCCAAATGGATTCCCTGGAGAATTCTACCACACATTGAAAACAGAAAACCCATTCTTCTCAAGCTATTCAAAAAAATAGAAACGGAAAGAAAACTTCTGGACTCATTCTACAAAGCAAGCATCAATTTGATTCCTAAGCCAGAAAGAGACCCAGCAAAAAAAGAGAACTACAGGCCAATATCCTTGATGAACAAGGATGCAAAAATCCTCAACAAGATATTTGCACATCAAATGGAACATAACATAAAAAGAATTATCCACCATTGTCAAGCGGGACTCATACCTGGGTTACAGGGCTGGTTCAATATTCGCAAAAAAGCATTTGACAAAATACAGCATCCCTTCTTAATAAAGACTCTAGAGAAAGTCGGGAAGAAGGAACCTACTTAAACATAATCAAAGCCATCTATGAGAAGCCTTCAGCTAACATCATCCTCAACGGAGAAAAACTGAGAGCTTTCCCCCTGAAATCAGGAACATGAGAGAGATGTCCACTCTCACCCTGTTATTCAACATAGGGCTGGAAGTCCTAGCATCAGCCATCAGACAACAAAAGGAAATCAAAGGTATCAGAATTGGCAAAGAAGAAGTCAAACTTTCACTTTTTGTAGATGACGTGATATTCTACATAGAAAACCCGATAAACTCCACCAGAAGCCTACTAGAACTGATCCATGAATTCAGCAAAGTTGCAGGGTACAAAATCAACGTACAGAAATCGGTTGCATTTTTATACACCAACAATGAAGCAGCAGAAAGAGAAATCAAGAAACTGATCCCATCCACAATTGCACAAAAAAAAACCCAAACATTAAGTACCTAGGAATAAACCTAACCAAGAATACAAGAGATCTGTATGACAAAAATTATAGAAAATTTATGAAGGAAATTGAAGAAGACACAAAGAAATGGAAAACCATTCCATGCTCATGGATTGGAAGAATAAATATAGTTAAGATGTCATTACTACCCAAAGCAATCTACACATTA
Organism: Proteles cristata cristata; assembly: GCA_017311185.1. Classification (NCBI taxonomy): domain Eukaryota; kingdom Metazoa; phylum Chordata; class Mammalia; order Carnivora; family Hyaenidae; genus Proteles; species Proteles cristata. The sequence continues at coordinate 85,401 of JAESUZ010002271.1, read as the reverse complement.
AATGCAATCCCAATCAATATTGCACCAGCATACTTCTCAAAACTAGAACAAACTATCCTAAAATTTGTATGGAACCACAAAAGACCCTGAATAGCCAAAGTAATACTAAAGAATAAAACCAAAACAGGAGGCATTGCCATCCCAGACTTTAGCCTCTACTACAAAGCTGTCATCATCAAGACAGTATGGTATTGGCACAAAAAAAGACACATAGACCAATGGAACAGAATTGAGAACTCAGAAGTGGACCCAAAAGTGTACAGCCAACTAATCTTTGACAAAGCAGGAAAGAGTATCCAAAGGAAAAAAGACAGCTTCTTTAACAGATGGTGCTGGGAGAACTGGACAGCAACATGAAGAAGAATGAAACTACATCATTTTCTCACACCATGAACAAAAATAAACTCAAAATGGATACAGGACGTGAATGTGAGACAGGAAACCATCAAAACCCTAGAGGAGAAAGCAGGAAACAACCTCCTTGACCTCCACTGCAGCAATTTCTTACTTGACACATCCCCAAAAGCAAGGGAATCAAGAGCAAAAATAAACTGTTGGGACCTCATCAAGATTAAAAGCTTCTGCACAGCAAAGGAAACAACCCACAAAACTAATAGGCAACCAACGGAATGGGAAAAGATAGTTGCAAATGACATATCAGATAAAGGGTTAATATCCAGAATCTATAAGGAACTCACCAAACTCACACCCAGAAAAACAAACAACCCAGTGAAGAAATGGGCAGAAGATATGAACAGACACTTCTCCAAAGAGGACATCCAGATGGCCAACAGACACATGAGACGATGCTCAGCATCCTTCCTCCTCAGGGAAATACAAATCAAAACACACTGAGATACCACCTCACGCCAGTCAGAGTGGCTAAAATGAGCAAATCAGAGGACTCTAGATGCTGGCGAGGATGTAGAGAAATGGGCACCCTCCTACTGTTGGTGGGAATGTAAACTGGTTCATCTCCTCTGGAAAACAGTGTGGAGGTTCCTCAGTAGAACTCCCTATGACCCAGCAATAGCACTGCTAGGAATTTACCCAAGGGATACAGAAATGCTGAGGCATAGGAGCACATGTACCCCAATGTTCATAGCAGCACTCTCCACAATAGCTAAAACATGGAAAGAGCCCAAGTGTCCATCAACGGACGAATGGATCAAGAAGATGTGGTTTATCTATACCATGGAATACTACATGGCAATGAGAAACAATGAAATCTGGCCATGTGTACCAACATGGATGGACCTTGAGGGTGTTATGCTGAGCGAAATAAGTCAGGCAGAGAAGGACAAATACCATATGTTTGCACGTATAGGAGGATTAGGAGGAACTTGATGGAGGAACAAGGGGGGGAAGAAGGGCGGAAATGGTGGGGAAAGGGAGAGAGGCAAACCATGAGAGACTCTTGAATGCTGACAAAATCTGAGGACTAATGGATGTGGGGGGGGGCAGTGGGGGATGGGCATGGAGGAGGACACTTGTGCGGATGAGCACTGGGTGTTATGTGGAAACTAATTTGACAATAAACTATTTGTAAAAAAAAATAAAAAATAAAAGCTTCTGCACGGCAAAGGAAACAATCCATAAAAGTGACAGGCAACCGACAGAATGGGAAAAGATAGTTGCAAATGACATATCAGATAAAGGGTTAATGTCCAAAATGTATAAGGAACTCACCAAATTCCACACCCGAAAAAAAACAACCCAGTGAAGAAATGGGCAGAAGATATGAACAGATACTTCTCCAAAGAGGACATCCAAATGGCCAACAGACACATGAAACGATGCTCAGCATCCCTCCTCATCAGGGAAATACAAATCAAAACCACACTGAGTTACCACCTCACACCGGTCAGAATGGCTAAAGTGAACAAATCAGTGAACTCTAGATGCTGGCGAGGATGTGGAGAAACGGGCACCCTCCTACACTGTTGGTGGGAATGTAACCTGGTGCAGCCCCTCTGGAAAACAGTGTGGAGGTTCCTCAAAAAGTTAACAATAGAACTTCCCTATGACCCAGCAATAGCACTGCTAGGAATTTACCCAAGGGATACAGAAATGCTGATGCATAGGAACACATGTACCCCAATGTTCATAGCAGCACTGTCAACAATAACCAAAACATGGAAAGAACCTAAGTGTCCATCAATGGACGAATGGATCAAGATGTGGTTTATCTATACGATGGAATACTACATGGCAATGAGAAAGAATGAAGTCTGATCATGTGTAATAACATGGATGAAACATGAGGGTGTTATGCTGAACGAAATAAGTCAGGCAGAGAAGGACAGATACCATATGTTTGCACGTATAGGAGGATTAGGAGGAACTTAACAAAGGGCCGTGGGGGAAAAGACAGGGGGAAATTGTGAGGGAGAGGGACAGAGGCAAACCATGAGAGACTCTTGAATGCTGAGAACAAACTGAGGACTGATGGGAGTGGGGGAAAAGGCGAGGTGGGCATGAAGGAGGGCACTTGTAGGGATGAGTACCGGGTTTTATATGGAAACTAACTTGTCAATAAACTATTTGTAAAAAATTAAATTAAATTAAAGAAAAAACAATTGCATTCAATGCAATCCCAATCAAAATTACACTGGCATTCTTCTCAAAGCTAGAACAAACTATCCTAAAATGTGTATGGAACCACAAAAGACCCCGAATAGCCAATGTAATATTGAAGAAGAAAACCAAAGTGAGAGGCATCGCAATCCCAGACTTAGGGTCTACTAGAAAGCTGTAATCATCAAGAAGGTATGGTTTAAAAAAAACCCCAGACACATAGACCAGTAGAATAGAATAGAGAACTCAGAAGGGATCCACAAATGTATGGACAACTAATCTTTGACAAAGCAGGAAAGAGTATCCAATGGAAAAAACACAGCCCTTTAACAGATGGTACTGGGAAAACTGGACAGCAACATGCCAAAAATGAAACTAGATCATTTTCTCATACCATACACCAAAAGAAACTCAACATGTTTAAAGAACCTGTGAGACAGGAAACCATCAAAACCCTAGAGGAGAAAGCAGGAAACAATCTCCTTGACCTCCACCGCAGTAATCTCTTACATGACACATCCCCATAGGCAAGGCAATCAAGAGCAAAAATGAACTCTTGGGACCTCGTCAAGATAAAAGGAAACAATCAACAAAATTACTAGGCAACCAACGGAATGGAAAAAAGATAGTTGCAAATGACATATTAGATAAAAGGCTAGTATCCAAAATCTAGAAGGAACTCACTAAACTCCACACCCAAAAAATAATCCAGTGAAGAAATGGGCAGAAGACAGGAACAGACACTTCTCCAAAGAGGACATCCAGATGGCCAACAGACACATGAAATGACGCTCAGCGTCCCTCATCGTCAAGGAAATGCAGATCAAAATCATACTGAGATACCACCTCATGCCGGTCAGAGTGGTGAAAATGAACAAATCAGGAGACTCTCAATGCTGCTGAGGATGTGGAGAAACGGGCATCCTCCTACACTGTTGGTGGGAATGTAAACTGGTGTAGCTGCTCTGGAAAACAGTATGGAGGTTTCTCAAAAAATTAACAATAGAACTCCCCTATGACCCAGCAATAGCACTCCTAGTAATTTACTGAAGGGATACAGGAGTCCTGATGCATAGGGGCACATGTACCCCAATACTCATAGTAGCACTTTCAACAATAGCCAAAACATGGAAAGAGTCTAAGTGTCCATTAACTGATGAATGAGTCAAGATGTGATTTATGTATACAATGGATTACTATATGGCCATGAGGAAGAATGAAATATGGCCACATTTGTAGCAACGTGGATCGAAGTTGAGGGTGGTATGCTGAGCTAAATAAGTCAGGCAGAGAAGGACAGATACCATATGATTGCATGTATAGGTGGATTAGGAGGACCTTAATGGAGGATCGTGGGGGAGAAGAAGAGGAAAAAATAGTTGGGAAGAGGGAAGGAGGCAAACCATGAGAGACTCTTGAATGCTGAAAACAAACTGAGGGCTGATGGGGGTGAGGGAGAGGGGAAGCACGGTGATGGGCATGGAGGAGGGCACTTGTTGGGATGAGAACTGGGTGTTATACGGAAACTAGCTTGACTATTTAAGAAAAAAAAAGATACGGGGATCTGAACTGTGAGTCTGTTAGGAACTGAATCAGTGCTTATACTCAAAGTTAAAAGGTGACACACTGAGTTCCAACAAAGATGGCAGGTCCTTAGCCCCTGCTCTCAGAGACCTTGCTCTGGACCACAGGACAGAGCCTCTGCCTCATACAATCACTCACTCATGCAGCCACTACCTACTGAGCACCTGTCTGTCAAGCTGCCAGGCATCCAAGCTGCCAATTAGGAAAATGAACCAAACTGAAAGTAATAGTCACGGCTTCCTTCACTCACTGGGACTAAGAAGGCAAAGGGTACCAGAGAAAGGCACTGCACACCCCCACCCACCCAGTATCTTGTTTCCCTAGAGAACATCACTGGGGTCAGACCACACACAATGCAGGCTGGAGGGGTTGGGGCACAGGGATTATCTCCTGGCCAAGCATCCCTGAATGAAAGTCTCCTGCCTTTTTATGGACCCTGGGGTGGTGCAGGAATGAAAGAGTTTTGAGTTGGGAGAAGTGCCTTAGCTAAAGACTCAGATAAGGAGCCCAGAGAGGAAGTGCCTGGACTCGTAATGCAGATGTCTGCAATATGTACAGAGGAGTACAGATGGGAGGGTGCGCTAACTCCTGACCACAGCTCCCTCCTGACACTGCTGTGCCCTGGCCCTGTGGAAGCTGGCTGTGGTTAGGGAAGCTGGCTCATGAGGCCTGCCAGGCTAAACTTTGGGATTGCCCGTGGGTGTGTCTGAGAGAGCAAGCACAGCATCTTGGCCTGAACCCAGGATCCTTTCTGCAACTGGGCCTGGCCCAGGAGTTGGAGCTGGTGCAGTGAAGACACAGGCAACATTGGCCCTGGGGCCATATTGGTGTCTGAATGACAGTGAACACTGACCCTGCTATACAAGAACAAGTAGACGTGACCAGATTACAGAAAGCCCCCAAGACAGGTTTCATTCTCTATCCCACTATGGGACCCACCTCTCCTGATGCCTTTATATTTTGTTCTGTCATGATCAGTTTGGCCCTTGGCAGTTTCCAAAGCATTTTGTTTTGTTTATCTCAGCCCTCAAAACCCAGTGCTAGGTTCTCAAGCCTGGCTGCACATTAGAATAATGGGGGAGCTTTAAAAACTGCTCTGTACTTAGTTCCCTCCCCTGGAAGTGCTTCTGTGATGCTCTGCCTGCATTCCCTAGGTGAGCTGCCTGTACAACAAGCACGGCTTTCCTGCCCTTCAGGGAAGGCATGTTCACTGGTTTCAGAGCTAGCAGGGGAGGGGAACTGAAAATGGGGTCAAAGCACCATTTTGGAGGATCTAGGGCATGAAACGATTGCTTCTCCTGCCATGAGCATGTTTAGAAACTGGAAAAAATATGGCCCCAAATATAACTAAGAGGCTTTAAAAACTGGGATATATTCTGATTTCAGGACTTCCTGTATGTGTCCTACCTCAAGGCCCCTTGGGGGTTGGTGCTTCAGTTTTTCTGTAACACACACCCTTGGTTCTGCATCAATTTCTTTGTAATGGGGGCCAATAGAAAGACAAAGTAAAATAAACTTGCAAAGAAAAGTAAGGCTAACAAGGAACCCAAAGTGTATTTGGGTGGTGAGTTTGCTGGATACTGTTACACTGGGCACTTTGGTCAAGTGACAATTGTCAAACATCAGTGTGCACAGTAAGCACCTGGAGGGTGAATACAGACCACTGGTCCTCAACCCAGAGATTCTGACCCTTCATTGAGGAGGGGCCTGAGATTCTGCATTCCCATTGAGCCCATGCTTGGCTTCACAGAGCATACCAGAATGCTGGTCAAAATAGAGCAGCTGTTCTCAGAAAGCCAGTGAGAAGATAGCACAATCAGAAAACTTCTTGCCTGCAACCCATCTACATTGGCTATTAGATTCCCTTCATTATAATTCTGGCTCTGGTGTTTGTTAGGACTGAATCCCAAGGTTTATGGTGTGGGTCCAGCATGGGCATTTAAGGGAATCTGTAATTTTCTCTAATCTGGGAAGCACCACACAAATGCTGCTTTCTTCCTGGCCAGAGCTGGTGGTGCTTCAGGTGTGAGAACCTGGCACCCTGGCCTCAGGTGAGTGGCCTGCAGCACTAGTGTGTCCACAGCTACCTCTGAAGCCAGACAGGAATTGTGACTTTCACTAAAGGTTTTATCACAGGCTTAACTCTGGCCAAATGCAGTTGTTCCAAGCTACATCCTAGGGAAGACTCTTCTGGTAGATGTTACTAAGAATTCCCTGAAAAAAATCTGGAAAAGTTATGCATTGCATCTTCTTCTTGGGCTTTAGCATTTTAAAGGCTCTGGAAAGTTCCAGAACAAAGAAGCTTGCCTAATATAGCTGAGCCTAGTGTTTTCTGTGACTGGTTTGACCATGGGGTACTGTCTTAGCTTCTTAGCATTTCTATTAGGATCTCTGGGAACTCTTCCACAGGACAGTGATGTGAGAAGTGTGCTCAGACCCTGTGGTCTGGGCCTCGGGAAGAGGACACTGAGTCTTCATGGTTTCAGGAAGCACATCAAAGGCTCTGCATACCTGTGTGGAGTCACAGTCTGCTTGAGGACACAAGCAGGTAAATAGGGGTTCCCTGGGAGTGGCTTTTTCCCTGAAGCATCTGAAATATTCCAAGAACCCACAGGGCTTGGTTCAAGCACACAAATCAAACCAAGGTGGAGACACACCTGCATCTTTGTTATCTACAGTGCAGCTCCTTTGTCCACCCCTGCTTCTCTACAGAGCATCAAAAGTTTAAAACACCCAGCACGTGGTCTCAACATCTGGTCCTATAACTTGCCAACCTTGGAAGCACCACCATGGAGTGTTACCATTGAAACCAAATGAGACAATAGAGTTCAGAGCCATGAGACCCAAAGCGAGCGCAGTTTGCAGCTGGCAGCATTGGCACCACCTGTGAGCTTATTAGCCATGCAGGACCCCAGGCCCTGTTCCAGACCTGCTGAGCCAGGCCTGCCTTGAATGAGATCTCTGGGAGACTCATAGGCACATTAGAGTTTAAAAGGCACTATTTTAAAAATAAATACAAATTTAAAATACAAGCAATCTGCAAATGTGCCAGTTCTCAAGCTTGGCTGAACATTGCAATCACTGGGAGCTTTTAAAGTACTCACTCTCTACCACCTCCGTTTATTTTTTTTAATAGTTTATTGTCAAGTTGGTTTCCATATAATACCCAGTGATCATCCCCACAAGTGCCCTCCTCCATGCCCATCACCCCCCTTCCCCTCCCCCTTAACCCCATCAGCCCTCAGTTTGTTCTCAGCATTCAAGAGTCTCTCATGGTTTGCCTCCCTCACTCTCCCCAACTATTTTTCCCCTTCTTCTCTCCCATAGTCCTCCATTAAGTTCCTCCTAATCCTCCTATACATGCAAACATATGGTATCTGTCCTTCTCTGCCTGGCTCATTTCGCTCAGCATAACACCCTCAAGTTCCATCGATGTTGCTACAAACGGCCAGATTTCATTCTTTCTCATTGTCATGTAGTATTCCTAACCAAAGATATAAGAGATTTGTATGAAGAAAACCATAGAAAAATTATGAGGGAAATTGAAGAAGACACAACGAAATGGAAAAACATTCCATGCTCACGGATTAGAAGAATAAATATAGTTGAAAAGTCATTACTACGCAAAGCAGTCTACACATTCAATGCAATCCCAATGAAAATTGCAACAACATTCTTCTCAAAACTAGAACAAACTATCCTAAAATTGGTATGAAACCACAAAACACCCTGTATAGACAAAGTAATATTGAAGAAGAAAACCAAAATGGGAAGCACCACCATTCCAGACTTTAGCCTCTACTACAAAGCTGTCATCATCAAGACAGTATGGTATTGGCACAAAAACAGACACATAGACCAATGGAATAGAATAGAGAACTCAGAATTGGACCCACAAATGTACAGCCAACTAATCTTTGACAAAGCAGGAAAGAGTATCCAATGGAAAAAAAGACAGCCCCCACCTCCATTTAAATTTGACTGGAATGAAGAGCATTTTGGGTTTTAAATGTTCCTTGGGAGATTCTAACATGCAGCACACTGATTCCAGGGCTCCAGACCTTTAGTGGTGGGGCATATCTCCCTTGCTTGTAACCCCAATACCTGGACCAGTGCCTGGAACAGTGTTGACACAAAACTGATCGCAGAAAAACATTTTGCAGCTGAACTGAGTTTATCCTGGGATTCCAGACATATGGAGGATTCCTGGGTGGTTCTGCCAGGAGTCTGCTTGCCTGAAGGACAAAGAAATTCATCCTAAGGAAGGAACTTTGGTCAAGACCGGTGCCTGCATCCCTAACATGATAGATGTAGGTCATGCACAGCCCTCCCCTTGATGTTGAACTAATGGCAGGGCAGCCAGGTCCATGTGATGATTGGTATATTTTAGGGCCCTTTTTGTAACCCTAGACTGTAGCATGGGTTATAGATGAATGAGAGGCAATAATTTCAAGAGAGGATGTCAAATGTCACTTGCTCCCCACATAACCATCTATGTCTTTTCAAGGGTGTGAGTAAAATGCTTTGAAGTTCTTAGGAGTGAAGGAATGCAGCCTCCCAAGCACCTTCTTTGAAGAATGTTCTCCACACAGAGTTCTGGCTGGGCCATGGGCTGCAGGAGAGGGTTTCTGGCAGGGCCTTCTGCATGGACCACAGGCTTCTGGTGACAGGATGGAAGCAGTGGTGGATGGGCCTCCTTCACAGCCCTCACCAGCAGGCTGCCCCTAACACTCTGGCCCAAGTGACTTTAAAAAATCAAGAAGGGGTACCTGGGTAGTTCAGTAGGTTAAGCATCCAACTTTGGCTCAGGTCATAATCTCACAGTTCTTGAGTTCAAGCCCTTACGTCAGGCTCTGTGCTGACAGCTCAGAGCCTGGAGACTGCTTCAGATTCTGTGGAATCTGCTCCTCCCTTTCTCTCTCTCTATTTCTCAAAAATAAATAAACATTAATTTTTTTTAAATCAAGAAAGAACAGAAGCCTGAGGAATCTTGAGATCAGCATTCAGCCAACCTCTGGGGACTACTGCCATAGAACTAGGAAGTGGGACAGAGAAATGGAAATGAGTGTCCTGCTTTCCAAGCACCCCTTTGATAAAAGACTATTAAGTTTGACAAAAGCCAAAAATACATTTTCTGTTTGGAAAATGTCTGAGGTGAATGGCCAAAAAGTCCTGCATCCTAGTCAGGCCTGAGATCATGGGTGTGGAGGTGGCCACTGGCAGGGTAGCTGCTAAAGCCCTTGCCATGGGCACTCACTCCAGCTGTGCCTTTAGCAGAGTGGTCCTGCAGTGAGGGTAGCATTAGGAGGGGTAGATGCAGTCTGAGGGGTTGCTGGTGACTGACTTCCATTCAAGGGTGACAAAGATGTTCTCAGCATCTTTCTTCCTGTGTACCTAAGGCTGGTAGGTCCTCTTCAGCAAGCCGGGACTGCGATCTCTGGCTCTCTGTCCTCTGCTGATGAAGGTCATTCTCTATTATTATTGAGCATTAAATGTTATTGTTTCTTTGTTCTTCTCAGGCACAAAGAGGCTCAGAGGTGGCCATAGGGCAATGTGGAGGCAAAGCCAGTGGAGAGAGGGATGCCTGGGCTATTCCTCTGTGGAATGGCTGTGCCCCTACTGCCTTGCTAGTCCCCTCTGGGTTGGAGCGGGTACCTTCAGCTCAGAGCTCTGCCCGTGGGCTGGGCTGGATCACTCCTGCCTCACATTCCCCCCTGCATGCCTACCAGCCCCCCACATACCTTCTTCCTGCATGCCCCCACCCCCTGCATGCCCAGACACCTTTCCTTGGCTCCAGAATCTGTTCTCTCAAAATCAGAGTGACCTACTTCTGGGCCCACATGGAGAAACAAGAACTGACCAAAAGAATGCTCTCAAACGCGAGAATTATTTCCATGGATACAAACTAGAGGTTTAAACTGTGTTTAGGCCTTGGATGGACCTGATAAAGGGTCTGTACTGAAGAAAAAAAGGATATAATTAAATAACTGGAAATGTGACCAGCTAACAATAGAAATCAGGATTCTAGAATATCCAGGTCTAGAAAAGCTTCCAGGATGAGAATTGGGACATGCACCATGGGACAAAAAAGCAAGGCTGAATAAGGGACTATCTCCTACACAGGCAAGGTAGAGTCCACCATGAGATGGGCTGTGCCCCCTTCCAGTGTCCATGGGACTGGGCAGGACTCTGCTCTGCCCTGTCTCCTGCATTGGCTTGGAAGTCTGTACTGGCAAGTACCTCGAGGCAGGAGCACCAGTGCCTCCTGTCCTCCTGTGTGTGCTGGTGGGGAGGTGATGTTGGTTTTTGGAAGCTGCACAAAGTGATTCAAGGCAGTGGTGACCCAATTAGACAGGGATGAAATTGCTGCTTTTGTTTGCAAATGAAGTGGTGACTTGAAGGAGAATGTGGTTTGAATAAAGTTGGGGGCAGGGGGAAAGTGGGCAGGGGGAAAGCAGTAGCTGGGAGGGGGGTCCCAGCTGAGTGACTGGGAAGTTAGGGAAGGCTCTAAGCATCTGGCAGGGGGAGGGGGTAGCTGAGCAGAGCCACAAGTCCCTTTATAGCCTCCCAGCCAGGGCTTATGGACTGGAGAGGGGACAGTCTCTTGTCATCTCCCTGCCTCTGAACTTCTGTGGTTGCACCTGGTGGGTTTGTCCTTACCTCAAGACTTCTCTGCACCCAGGATCCACACCTAGCTGCTTATAGAAATGAATCCAAATTCCTGCAAATTAGGAAGGACTCTGCTGGCTGGGTTCTGACCTCTGCCCTACACACCGTCTGAAATCCGTTAAGAATCCATGCTTTGTCTATATGGGGCGCCTGGGTGGCTTAGTCGGTTAAGCGTCCGACTTTCGCTTAGGTCATGATCTCATGGTCGTGGGTTCGAGCCCCGCGTCGGGCTCTGTGCTGACTGCCAGCTCAGAGCCTGGAGCCTGTTTCAGAGTCTGTGACTCCCTCTCTCTCTGACCCTCCCCCTGCTCACGCTGTCTCTCTCTCTCCTGGAAATAAATAAAACATTAAAAAAAATTAAAAAAAAAAAAAGAATCCATGCTTTGGTTTTAAGCACACTGTTTCTCCCAACTTCAGACTTCATACAGTATCAGTAGTGAAACTGCCCACATCCCTACATCCCAGGCCCTCCTGTCCTACTGCAGGGAAAGGCAGCACACAGGGGTCCAAACTTTCAGTGCCTGCGGGGAGCACTCAGTAGCTCCTGGCTTTGGTTTTATAGAATTTCACTTTACTCCTTGTGGCTGCATGTGTTCCCCCTGGGATGGGGGTGGGGAGGGCTTCCTTCCCATGTCTGCATGCTGGGTCCCCTGCCTGGGACAGGGGAGGCTAGGAGGGGCTGCTACTTCCTGGCACTTTTTTTCATCCCTGTGTGGCCCAGAATCAGGTGAGCTGGGCAGCATTGCCCCTCCTCACAGTTCTGCAGCAAGGATGCTAAGGCCGAATGTGGTTCCATCTCAGGAGTGGGAGGTGTGAGAGAATTAAACTTTCCTAAATAGAAGCAAATAATTACCACCTCTTGGCAGGTAGCCTCAGGCCAGGTCAAAAGGCAAGGCCATGCCTACCCAGGTGCACATTTTAATGACAAGGTCAGAGACTGCCTGACCCTGGGAAAGGGAGGAGGCAAGGAGCACTACTCAGGAGGGACTCTGTCCTCTTCAAGGGTGGGGGAGAGCGCAGTGCCAGGTGAATGGGAGACTGGGCATAAATGTTGGCAGCATTTACATTTCCTACATCAAGGCAATTTTCCACGTGGTGAGTTATATACATCCTGCTGTGTTATGTTCCTGGGGCTGCTGTAACAAATTGCCACAAATTTGGGGGCTCAGAGTGACAGAAAATTGGCATCGCTGGCCCTAATCAGGGGTCAGCAGGTTGCCCCTCTGGATGCTCTAGGGGAGAGCCTATTTCTGCCTCTTTAAGGCAGCTCTGATGCTCCTTGGTCTGTGACCCCATCCCTGTTCTCTCTACCTCTGTCTTCATATGCCCCCTCTGCCCCCTCCTCTGGGTTGGGTCTCCCTCTAATAAGGAGGACTCATGAAGGCATTTAGGGTCCACAGAAAATCCAGGACTATCTCCTCATCTCAAGACCCTTGACCTAACCACACGTGCAGAGTCCTTTTCTGATGTATAAAACATTCGCAGGTTCCAAAGGTTAGGACAGGGATATCTTTGGGGGTCACTTTTCCCACTCCCCTCCTTCCTCCTAGATATTTCTATTTTTAATTTTCCAGTGAGAATGATTTTCAGGAAACAAGAAGTCATTTTCAGTTGGCTGAAATGCCTCTACCCTGAATCTGTAATTCTTTCAGCTCTATCACATGCTTCCCCCAAATGCCTTTTCTGCCCCTCTCAAGTGTCAAAAGGAACATAGGACTAGAAGTCAGTTATGCACAGGGCCAGAGACCCTAAAGCCAGCCCAACAGTCAAAGTCTCTTGAGTACTTGTGGCCCTTGGACCCCTCCCTGGCTGAGAGACAGTGTTTCAGGTGGCTGATGCTGCTCTCTTTGAGGTCTCCAGGCCACCAAGGGGTGGTGTCACCAAGGCCTGGAGCTTCCTCATCTGCAAAATGGAGTAAGAATAGAACTTAGCCTGTGAGATGACAGGTGAGGCCCTGATCATGCATTCAGCTTAGAGGTTTTAATATTAAACTGAGTGGGAAGAGTGGTACTCCCTCCCTCCTTCAGCTTGGGTGGAAGAGCCTGAACAGCCAGCCAGCCTCATGGAGAGCTTTTCTCTCCTTCCAGGAGCACAGTTCTTTCCACACTGTTCCTGCCCATCCTCACATCCCTTCTGCTCCCAGCTGGCATGGCCCTGACATACCTGGATCTACCTCTTGTGGGTGGATGTTCTGAAGAAGATATCTCAGGTCCTTCCACTTGACACATACCAAGAGCACCTGCTGGGCCAGGCTCTGTCCTGGGCACTTGGGGTACAACAGTGAGCAAAGTGACTGGTGACCCTGCCATTAGGAAGCCTATTTGCTTGCAGGAGCGAGTAGTAAACATGATGGCATAACAGTCTGTTAGAAGGTAGTCAGTGCTGTAGATAACAAGAAAGTTAGAGGCAGTTGAGGAGCAGCAGGATGGTGCCCAGGTAGGTGGGTGGCTAGGTTGCCTTTTTAATTTTTTTGAAGATTTTATTCAAAAAAAAAATCTCTATATATACCTGATGTGGGGTTCAAACTCACAACCCCAAGATCAAGAGTCACATGCTCCACTGTGCCAGCAAGACTCCTCTAGGTCATCGTTTTGAATGAAGTAGTTGTGGCAGGCCACTTTGAGAAGGTGACATTGGGGTACAACAGTGAGCAAAGTCACTCACTTTTGAATGTACCCCAAGATTTGAAGAAGGTGAGGGAGGTAGCCATGTGGATATCTGAAAGAAGAGCCTTCTAAGGAAAGGGCACCACTTATGCAAAGGTCCTGAAGTCAGAGGCAGATTGAGAAACAACGATTCAAGTGTGGCTGGAGTGAGTGAGTTACAGAGAAAGTGTGGTAGCAGATGGGGTGCAGGAGACTGGGGCTAGGAATGGGACAGGACTGTGTTGGAGCACTGCCAGCACTTTCCAGAGAGTATCAGACACTGTCCTGGTACCATTAGAGCTCATAGCCCAAAAGCCTTCCCTTGCTTTATGCTGGAGGAAGGACTTGGAGAACAGACTACCCCACCTTCATCAGGGAGAGGAACTTGAGATGATGCATTGCTTCCCATAGACATTCTAACCTTCCTAGAATGAAGTTCCCATGGTCACCATGAAGTGGCAGTGTCTTTTCCAGGCTCCCAGGATTCCCAAGATGAGCAGGTCTTGAACTGTTCTAACAGGGGTAATATGAAGCCACCACATGAGTCCCAAACACCATGCCAGCCACCACAGTAAGACTCGCACATTCTTACCCAATGATTAGGGCCTCTGCTCTGACTGCTGCCTCAGATCCCTTTGCTGACTCCTTTCTCCTCGGCCTCAGACCCGCTAGAGTCTCCTTCAGAGTCTCCCACAAGGACTTCATGTATACCTTCCTCCATCACTCATTACTCCTGGCCACACCTTACCCTTCTCAGTCATATCCTGCCTCCACAGCCCACTCCCAAGCTTGGCCCTATGCTTCTTTTTTATCCTTTCTTTTCTCATCAGGACCACAAATGCCATGACTTCTTCTTTCAGAGAGACTCTGGCATCTGCCTCTTGTGGCCACTATGCATTCAGGGACTCATTATCCTGTCGCAGGTAACTCATTATCTATGTCACCATCCTGCAGCTCCCTGGATAGGCCTCCAAGAGCCCCCAGCACATAGCCCGTATATCCACACACACACACCAGCCTCATGGCCCCTGATACGCTTGTCTTTAGTTTCACCCCCCATGTATCCTTATTTCATATTGTGACCAGTTATCTTTGTGAAAAATAAAATTAGCTTTGTTATTATGAGGCTTATACAAAAACTTTCTTTGGTATTATGCTTACATGTGAAAAGTGAGAAGCTTTATCATTGGAGGCAGGAATGAATAAGGACACACACCCTCGTTATCTACTGTAGCCCAGTTCTGGATGAGTAGACAACATAATCAGGCAAGAGTCAGAAGGAAGAATAAGATGTTAGGAAATCAAGGCAAAATTGTCACTGTTCAGAGGGATGATATAATTGTATGCTTTGGAAAGTCAGGAGAACTGGCTGAAAATCATTGAAAATAAAAACTCAAGTAAGAAAATTATTATACTCCTTCAATAACTTTTCCAGGTACAAATAACTACTTAAATATTATGAAAAACACTTCAAGATAGCAATTAGGTGAGACAAGATATAAATTTAAGGGGAAATATATAAGGCCAGCAGAAGGAAAACTTGAAAATTCTGCTAAAGAGATTAAATTAAAGTCTAAGCAGATGGGAGGAGAGAACTTACTGACATCTAGAATGGCTCGATGTTACAAAGTTGACCACTCACCCTACATTAATCATAAAATCAGTATAATTCCAATGCAAACACCAACATGGTTCGTGGAGGGAAATGGTCATGGGGCAAGGAACAGGGAAACTGAGGTCAAGGAAGAATGAATCCTGTTCAGTGTAAAATGAATCATGAAGCAACTAAACCAGGTTCATACTGCAGGCTTTTATAGATTGAACAGAGGATTCCAAGATATATACGAACAAGTATTCAAATTTAGTCCATGTGGTAGATGACATTTCAAAACAGAGCTAAAAGAGAGACTATTCAGTAGATGGTTTAGAAACAATTGGATATTTGGGGGGGAAATGCTGATTTCTGACCCAGTGCTTTACTACACCCAAAGAAATTGCAGATATAATAACAAAACTAAAACTAAAACATTCGGAAGGAAAAAGTGGTGGATTTTTTGTAATTATGAATGGGAAATGCCTTTATAAGCAGAATATGTATCTGGAAGCTTTGATGAGTAATGTTGATCTATTTGATTAGAAATATTAAAAAAGATCACCAGCAATGGAAAAATAAACAAACTGAATAAAACATTTGCAGCCTAACTGACATGCTTCCACGCTCCTTTGAGCAACACATTTTACAAAATGCTCTCATCAGTCAATAAGAAAAATGCTTATGAACCCAACTGAAAAATGAAAGGTGCACAGAAATACAAATGGAATTGATCAATAAGCATATAGAAGAGAGGCTTGCTCAATTTCACTCAGAATTAAAGAAATGCAACTAAAAATAACAAAGTGAAATAACTTCTCTGCAAAAGAGTAAAAATTAAATGTGGGATGATATTTACAGGTGGTGTGGACATAGCAGCAGGGGCATGCTTGTAAACTGTTGGTGGGAGTATACACTGCATGTGGCTTCTCTGGGGGGCTCTTGGTACCATCTATTAAAGTAGGTAATGCCCCTCACCTTTGACTCCACAGTCTGCCTCACCAGAAATTGACCTAGTGCCTGTACTCACACAAGTCAGCCAGGACATTGGTATAAATATTGTTGTGATAATGAAAAACAGAAAACAAAACTAAACTGCATGTCATTAAGAAGTCAACTAATTAACATTTCTGTATCCCTTGGGTAAATTCCTAGCAGTGCTATTGCTGGGTCATAGGGGAGTTCTATTGTTAGTTTCCTTAGGAACCTCCACACTGTTTTCCAGAGGGGTTGTACCAGTTTACATTCCCACCAACAGTGTAGGAGGGTGCCCGTTTCTCCACATCCTCGCCAGCATCTAGAGTTCTCTGATTGGCTCATTTTAGCCACTCTGACTGGCGTGAAGTGGTATCTCAGTGTGGTTTTGATTTGTATTTCCCTGATGAGGAGCGATGCTGAACATCGTTTCATGTGTCTGTTGGCCATCTGGATGTCCTCTTTGGAGAAGTGTCTGTTCATATCTTCTGCCCATTTCTTCACTGGGTTGTTTGTTTTTCGGACGTGTAGTTTGTACACTGTAGGCAGGAAAAATGATACTTAGTACATATTTGACAATAAATAAATGAGATCACAAAAGTTCTTGTAGTATTTAAGGAGTAAGAAGGGAGTTTCGTCTAATCTGCTTTTTTATCCAGTTTATAGTTGTAAGACTAGATGTTTCACACATTGAGAGTATTACTTTACTATACATTGTGTGTGAGTGTGGCGACATTTTTCTTTCCATTTAGCTTTGTATATAGAAAAATTAGATTGTCAATTCAATATTACCTCTTTAATAAATCAAAAAGTGAAGCTGTTTAGGTAAACAAATCAACAGATTGATTTAAACCAATTTTACTATGAAATATTATCAATTTTATTGTACATGAAATCTTGAAAAGTAATAAATATAAGCAGTTAAAAAAAAAAAAGTCAACTAATTAGATTCTGAGAACCCTCCGGATTATAATATGTACTCCACACATTTTCTCTTATATGTATATACACCTCAGTAAAAAGTGAATAAATAAAATGAATGAGATGACTCTGTCTCTGCTATTAAGGGAATATTTCCAAGACATGCTATTAAGGGAATAGCAAAAATGATGTAAAAATGGAATAACAAATAAATAATTAAGCCTTTTGGGAACTTTCAGTTCTTTTAACATTTTATTTGTGTATGTTTTACGTTTGCTTTTGAATTTTGAATTTTGCGCTCGCTTTGAGTCTCATGGCTCTGAACTCTATTGTCTCATTTGGTTTCAATGGTAACACTCCATGGTGGTGCTTCCAAGGTTGGCAAGTTATAGGACCAGATGTTGAGACCACGTGCTGGGTGTTTTAAACTTTTGATGCTCTGTAGAGAAGCAGGGGTGGACAAAGGAGCTGCACTGTAGATAACAACAAAGATGCAGGTGTGTCTCCACCTTGGTTTGATTTGTGCATGGAGACCAGACATCCCTTCTGCTCTTTACTCTGTTAACTGTTGGGTTCATCTTGTTTCTCAAGAGTTGGTTGATGTGTGTGGCTGGAGGATTGTCTTCTGGGAGGTGGCTGGAAGAGACTGACCCAAGGACAAGCAGCCTCTTCCTTCTTCCACAGTGAACAGATGCTTCCCCAATTTCACTATTCAGTGGTTCTCAAACCCCAGCCCCCCAGAGAGCCTATATGCAGATATGGCAGCCCTTCCTCAGAGTTTCTGACTTGGGAAGCCTAGGGATGGGCTGAGTGTCATCTTCTGCTGGACCCAGGGCCCACTTTGAGAACTGCCTGAGTCAGAAAGCTGGGCCTTTTCCTTCATTGCTCTGGAGCACATTTCTTGGCACAGAACTGGTCATCAGTTTCACTGAAGATGAATGAAATAGCTCATCCTTAAGATCCTGTGCAGTGCAAAGCAATGATAGAAGATTGCATGGACATCTGGCTTGAACTTGTTGGCCAGAGGAGGGTTACACTGAGGGTGCTCCCCTGAGAATGGGGAGGCCATGTAATGCCAATGACACTCCACCCCAAGCCCTGGGCTCCACCCACACACCCTTCCATTACTGTTCTGGAATAACTGTTCTGAAGTCATGGGCAACCATGGTTTCCACTGCACGTTCCATCTCAGGGTCTCTCCTCAAGTTCTGCAGAATCAGTGCCCCATGAAGGAGGGTGAGTACCAGCCCATCCTCCTAGCTGTTCAGGGGAGGATTCCCCAGGCACATACCTAAAGGCCCCCACCCTTCCCAGAGGCTCAGAGCCCCATTTGGCCTCCACGTTACTGATGTTCTACCCCGCTTTGTCCCACTTCCCCATCCTCTCTTGCTGCCTCCCTGAACTGCCTTTCAAATAAACCAGATCCTTGTGTCAGGGCCTGTTTTTAAGGGCAGGCCCATACTCCAGGTTCCAGGTGACCATCTTCTTTTCAGGCTTCTCAGCTTGATGGAGATACCGAGAGACTCAGTGCAGAAAGTATGATGCCTGGGCTTCTGACATCTGTTGATAATGGTGTCACAGCAATCAGACTGGGTCCATAGCAAATTACCCGTCAAGCCATGTGGCCTTAGTGCAAGGATAGAGACAGGTTCCCTAGAGGGAGCTGCCCTGGCAGGTATCTACTGGATGGGATGCAAAGATAAATACTGGATGTCTGCAAAGAAGGATGGAAAGGAAGGGGGTTAGACTTCAGAGCTTTGGCTAAGATTTGGCAGGTGACTCCGCACAAGGGGCAGGGTTACCCTGCAGCCACCAGGAGCATGTGAGAAAGTCCCCATCCTCTGTGCACAGCAGCAGCCGTCTCCTTTCTTAGGTGGAACAATTTGCTTTTATGTGTAAAGGGTTAAAACAGTTGTGCTCTCCCTTTGCTCCTGTCCCTCATTTTCCCAGAAGTTTCCTCCTCAAGTGGCCACTTCTGCCGGTTGCATGAACAGGCAGTTTTTGTTGGGAACGGGTGAGTTGCTTGAGTGGGGTCCCTCAGAGGCAGACAAGGAGGGACAGGGGTTTGAGTGTGACAGTTTATCTTGGAGATAAACTTGGGGGCCCCAGGAGGGGAAGGGAAGTGATATGGAGGGAAAACTAGTTTGTGCAAAGCTGTGGGCATGGGGCTCAGCCCACTGGAGCCTCTGGGTGACAGAGTGTAGTGATCCCAGAGCTGTTTTGGCCAAAAGGCTGTGAAGCTAGGCTCTCTCTCTCCAGCTCCCATTTCTTTAAAAAAATTTTTTCAGTGCTTATTTCTTTTTGAGACAGAGAGAGACAGAACATGAGCAGGGGAGGGGCAGAGAGAGAGGGAGACACAGAACCTGAAGCAGGCTGCAGGCTCTGAGCTGTCAGCACAGAGCCCTACACGGGGCTCAAACCCATGGATGTGAGATCGTGACCTGAGCTGAAGTTAGCCCCACCAACTGAGCCACCCATGCTCCCCTCTCCAGCTCCCATTTTTAATCAGCTAAGGACTTCTGGGGTATTAACTCTGTCCATTGTGGCCTGACCCCACCATTCCAGGTAATGGCCTTCAGCAGTCTCCAGGGCCTGCAGGATGGAGGCACTGGTGTGCAAGGAACCACAAAAACTAAGGGTTTATGGGCAGGTCACCCACAGTGCCAGCTCTGGTGAAGAACACAGGTCCATCATTTTTTCTTAAATATTTGGGAATAAGGTAACTAATATAAAATGTTTTGGAATTAATGTGGAGCAGAGTGTATTTAAATGAGAACAAAGGTGTATTATCTGTGCTTCCAGCTAATTGGATGGCTCAGGGACTAGAGGATGGGCATATAGCTCCTGTGATCTAGATTTCTTTTTAACAGAATGAGCACAAGCCAACATTATTCCAACCGTTGGCATTTATCTTCCAAAGTCACTTGGCAGCACTATTATCTTTAATTGCTAAATACATGTGGTTGCTGAAAATCTAAAATAATACATTATAAACTCTGTATTAAAGCAGTAAAAGAATTGGTGCTATTAGGAGCTGGGAGAAAATTAGCAATCTTTAAAGACCTTGGTAAACAAAGACTATATTGCACTTTTTAAGCACAAATATTGCAGGAATTGTGAGGAGAGAACACCCCGCACTGGGCATTGTTTGATGATAAGACTTTAGATGTAGTGGCATTGCATCACTGGGAAGATGAACCACACTCTCTATACTGAGGGAGTTCTGGGTCTGTCATGCATGAGGTGGTTGTGTGCCTGGTGGAAAAGAACAGAACTTGGAATCAAAAGACAATTTTCCCCCTCTCACCATTCTATGAATTTAGCCAGCATGTATCTTCTGGTCCTACCCACACCCTCATTTCGTTTTAAGGAATAACATTTTCTCCTTTGGGTTCAGTCTGATGGGAACAGGCTGTCCCCACACCACAGGGCAGGCATGTGAGCTGACTCAGGTCAACATATCTCTCGTGTCTGCATCTTGAAGAAAATGGCAGAGTCAATAGTGGTTGGATTCATTTACCCCAGGGATGGAAGCCTGGAGGGACCCTTTCCCTCCTTGCAATTTCCTCTTTTCAGTTCTCTTTGGTGGTCTACACGGAAGCCTGCTTCCATACTGTGAGTCCAGCCATGATTTTTTGAATGTATGGGCTTTGGTATCCTTCCTTTGAATTCTTTTTAATTCTTCTCCAGTGTTTTTTTTTTTTTTTTAATTGAGGGAAAATTGGTATATACCATTACATAAGTTTTGGGTGTATACATCTGTATACACTACAAAGTGATCACCACCAAAAGTCTAGTTACTATGCATCATCCTGTGATTGATATAATTCAACGATTCCACCCACCTCCAACTCCCTTCCTCTCTGGTAACCATCGATCTGTTCTCTGTATCTCTGAGTTTGTTTTTGTATTGTTTTGCTTTTTAATTTGCTTTGTTTTTTAGATTTCAAATATGAGTGAAATCATGCAGTATTTGTCTTTCTATGTCTGACTTATTTCATTTGGGATAATGCTCTCGAGGTCCGTCCAAGTTGTCTTAAATGGCAAGATTTCATTTCTTATTTGTGGCTGAGTAATATTCCATCGTGCTTATTTATATAACGTATCTTCTTTATTCATTTATGCATCACCGGACATTTAGGGTATTTCCCTATGTTGGCTATTGTAAAATGATGCAGAGAACATGAAGGTTCATATATCTATTTGAACTAATGTTTTCATATTCTTTAGATAAATACCCAAAGTGCAATAGTTGGGTCATATGGTAGATCTATTCAAAGTTTTTGAGGAATCTCTACTGTTTTCCATAATATCTGCACTATCTTATATGCTCATCAACTGTTCATAAGAGTTCTTTGTTCTCCACATCTTTTCTGAGACTAGTTATTTCTTATCTTTTTTTTTTATGTCCTTGGAAAACAGACTTCCTTACTTTTATTTATTTTATTTAATTTTTTTCTTACAAATAGGTTATTGTCAGGTTGGTTTCCATATAACACCCAGTGCTCATCACCACAAGTGCTCTCCTCCATGCCGATCTCCCAACTCCCCCCTCATTCCTTCAGTCCTCAGTTTCTCAGCATTCAAGAGTCTCTCATGGTTTGCCTCTCTCCCTTTGCCCCACCATTTCCCCCCTTCTTCTCCCCCATGGTCCTCAGTTAAGGTCCTCCTAATCCTCCTATACATGCAAACATATGATATTTGTCATTCCCTGCCTGACTTATTTCGCTCAGCATAACACCTCAAGGTCCATCCATGTTGGTACACATGGCCAGATTTCATTGTTTCTAATTGCCATGTAGTATTCCATCGTATAGATAAACCACAACTTCTTGATCCATTCGTCCGTTGATGGACACTTAGGCTCTTTTCATGCTTTAGCTATTTTTCAGAGTGCTGCTATGAACAGTAGGGTACATGTGCTCCTATGCATCAGCATTTCTGTATCCCTTGGGTAAATTCCTAGCAGTGCTGTTGCTGGGTCATAGGGGAGTTCTACTGTTATTTCCCTGAGGAAACTCCATACTGTTTCCCAGAGGGGCTGCACCAGTTTGTTTTCCCATCAACAGTGTAGGAGGGTGCCCGTTTCTCCACATCCTCGCCAGCATCTAGAGTCCTCTGATTTGCTCATTTTAGCCACTCTGACTGGCGTGAGGTGGTATCTCAGTGTGATTTTGAATTGTATTTCCCTGAGGAGGAAGGATGCTGAGCATCGTTTCATGTGTCTGTTGGCCATCTGGATGTCCTCTTTGGAGAAGTGTCTGTTCATATCTTCTGCCCATTTCTTCACTGGGTTGTTTGTTTTTCAGGTGTGGAGTTTGGTGAGTTCCTTATAGATTTTGGATATTAACCCTTTATCTGATATGTCATTTGCAACTATCTTTTCCCATTCCATTGATTGCCTATTAGTTTTGTGGGTTGTTTCCTTTGTTGTACAGAAGCTTTTAATTTTGATGAGGTCCCAATAGTTTATTTTTGCTCTTGATTCCCTTGCTTTTGGGGATGTGTCAAGAAAGAAGTTGCTGCGGTGGAGGTCAAGGAGGTTGTTTCCTGCTTTCTCCTCTAGGGTGTTGATAGTTTCCTGTCTCACGTTCAGGTCCTTTATCCATTTTGAGTTTATTTTTGTTCATGGTGTGAGAAAATGATGTAGTTTCATTCTTCTGCATGTTGCTGTTCAGTTCTCCCAACACCATCTGTTAAAAAGGCTGTCTTTTTCCATTGGATAGTCTTTCCTGCTTTGTCAAAGATTAGTTGGCTGTAACTTTTGGGTCCAGCTCTGAGTTCTCAGTTCTATTCCATTGGTCTATGTGTGAATGTATTTTTGTGCCAATACATTATACTATGTATTTTTGTGCCAATACCATATTGTCTTGATGATGACAGCTTTGTAGTAGAGGCTAAAGTCTGGGATGGTGATACCTCCCGTTTTGGTTTTATTTTTCAGTATTACTTTGGCTATTCAGGGTCTTTTGTGGTTCCCTACAAATTTTAGGATAGTTTGTTCTAGTTTTGAGAAGTATGCTGGTGCAATTTTGATTGGAATTGCATTGAATGTGTAGATTGCTTTGGGTAGTAATGACGTCTTAACAATATTTATTCTTCCTATCCATGAGCATGGAATGTTTTTCCATTTCTTTGTGTCTTCTTCAATCTCCTTTGTAAGTTTTCTATAGTTTTCATCATACAGATCTCTTGTATCCTTGGTTAGGTTTATTCCGAGGTATTTTATGGTTTTTTGTGCAATGAATGGGATCCGTTTCTTGATTTCTCTTTCTGTTGCTTCATTATTGGTGTATAAAAATGCAACCGATTTCTGTACGTTGATTTTGTACCCTGAAACTTGGCTGAATTCTTGGATCAGTTCTAGTAGGCTTCTGGTGGAGTCCGTTGGGTTTTCTATGTAGAGTATCATATCGTTTGCAAAGAGTGAAAGTTTGACTTCCTCTTTGCCAATTCCGATGCCTTTGATTTTCTTTCTTTTGTTTTCTGATGGCTGATGCTAGAACTTACAGCACTATGTAAACAACAATGGAGAAAGTGGACATCCCTGCCGTGTTACTCATCTCAGGGGGAAAGCTCTGAGTTTTTCCCCGTTGAGGATGATGTTAGCTGAAGGCTTCTCATAGATGGCTTTTATGATGTTTAAGTAGGTTCCTTCTATCCCGACTTTCTCTAAATCTTTATTAAGAAGGGAAGCTGTATATGGTCAAATACTTTTTCTGCATCTATTGACAGGATCATATGGTTTTTATCATTTTTTTAATTGATATGATGTATCACATTGATTGATTTGCAAATGTTGAACCAGTCCTGTAGCCCAGGAAAGAATCCCACTTGATCTTGGTGGATGATTCTTTTTATATGCTGCTGGATTCGATTTGCAAGGATCTGCAAGAGGAATTTTGCATCTGTACTCATCAAGGATGTTGGCCTGTAGTTCTCTTTTTTTGCTTGTTTTCTGTCTGGCTTGGAATCAGAGTGATGATGGCTTCATAAAATGAGTCCGGGAGTTTTCCTTCGATTTCTATTTTTTGGAATAGCTTGAGAAGAATTGGTATCAATTCCGTTTTAAATGTCTGGTACAACTCCACAGGGAAGCCATCAGGTCCAGGGCTCTTATTTGTTGGAAGCTTTTTGATCACTGATTCGATTTTGTCACTTGTTATGGGTCTGTTCAGGTTTTCTATTTCTTCCCGTGTGAATTTTGGTAGTGAGTGTGTGTTTAGGAATTTGTCCATTTCTTCTAAGTTGTCCAATTTGTTGGCATATAATTTTTCATAGTATTCCCTGATAATTGCTTGTATTTCTGAGGGGTTGGTTGTAATAAGTCCATTTTCATTCATAATTTTGTCTATTTGGGTGCTCTCTCTTTTCTTTTGGATAAGTCTGGCTAGAGGCTTGTCAATTTTGTTTACTTTTTCAAAAAACCAACTCTTGGTTTCATTGATCTGTTCAATTGTTTCTTTGGTCTCTATGTTGTTTATTTCTGCTCTGATTTTTACTATTTCTCTTCTTCTATGGGGTTTAGGGCATTCTTGTTGCTCTGCCTCTAGTTCCTTTAGGTGAGCTGTTAGATATTGGACTTGCGCTTTTTCTAATCTCTTGAAATAGGCCTGGAGAGCAATGTACTTTCCTCTTAGGACTGCCTTTGCCGCATCCCATAGATTTTGGATTGTTGTGTTTTCATTTTCATTTGTTTCCATGTATTTTTTAATTTCATCTCTGATTGCCTGATTGGCCCATTCATTCTTCAGTAGGGTGTTCTTTAACCTCCATGTTTTTGGAGGTTTTCCAGACTTCTTCCTGTAATTGATTTCAAGTTTCAAAGCATTATGATCTGACAGTGTGCATGGTATGATCTCTATTCTTTTATATTTATTGAGGGCTGCTTTATGTCCCAGTATGTGATCTATCTTGAAGAGTGTGCCATGCGCACTTGAGAAGAAAGTGAATTCCCTGGCCTCAGGATGTAGAGTTCTAAATATATCCGTCAGATCCATCTGGTCCAGTGTGTCTTTCAAGTCCATTATTTCTTTAGTGATTTTCTGTCTGGTTGACCTATCCATTGCTGTAAGCATGTATTAAAGTCCCCTGCTATTAACACATTCTTATCTATAAGCTTGTTTCTGTTTGTGATTAATTGTTTTATTTCTGTATGTATATATGTATGTATTTATTTATTTAGGTGCTCCCATATTCGGTTCGTTGACATTTATGATAGTTAGTTCTTCCTGATGGATGGACCTTGTAATTATTGTATTGCCCTTCTTTATCTCTTGTTAATGTCTTTAATTTAAAGTCCAGTTTGTCTGATATAAGTATAGCTACTCCCACTTTCTTTTGATTTCCTGTAGCATGATATATATTTCTCCATCCGCTTACTTTTAATCTGAAGGTATCTTCCCGTCTAATATGAGTTTCTGTAGACAGCATATAGATGGATTTTGTTTTTTTATCCATTCTGCTACCCTATGTCTTTTGAATGGAACATTCAGCCCATTTACCTTCAGAATTATTGTTGAAATATGTGGGTTTAGAGTCTTTGTGTCCTTTGTGGAGTTCATGTTTGTGGTGGGATCTCTGGTATCTTTGTTCCTTGCAACCTTTCCTTCAGAATGTCCCCCTCAGGATTTCTTGTAGGACTGGCTTAGTGGTGACAAATTCTTTCAATTTCTGTGTATTTGGAAAGACTTTTATCTCTCCTTCTATTTTGAATGACAGGCTTGCTGGATAGAGGATTCTTGGCTGCCTATTTTTACTGTTCATCACATTGAAGATCTCCTGCCATTCCTTTCTGGCCTGCCAAGTTTCAGTAAATAGGTCTGTCACCACTCTGATAGGTTTCCCTTTGTATGTGAGGGCCCTTTTCTCCCTACCTGCTTTCAAAATTCTCTCTTTTTCCTTGTATTTTGCCATTTTTACTATGATATGCCTTGCAGAAGATCGATTCAAATTATGTCTGAGGGGAGTCCTCTGAGCCTCTAGAATTTCAACATTTACTTCCTTCCTCGGGTTGGGGAAGTTCTTGGCTATAATTTGTTCCAGGACTCCTTCAGCACCTTTCCCTCTCTCTTCCTCTTCTGGGATTCCTATGATATGGATATTGTTGCGTTTGACTGTATCACTGAGCTCTTGAACTCTTCTTTCCTGTTCCTGGATCAGTTTGTCTCTTTTTTTGTCAGCTTCTTGTTTTTCTATATGGTGTCTTCTAAATCACTTATTCTCCTTTCTGCCTCTTCAATCCATGCATTGGAGGCCTCTAATTTATTATGTATCTCATTTATCGCATTTTTAAATTCTTCATGCCTATTTTTATTTTCCATTCTGTCTGTAGCCATAGTTTCTTTGATGTCCCCTATGTTTTTTTCAAGCCCAGCTATTAATTTTACCATTATTATTCTAAAATCTTGTTCAGTTATGCTGCTTATATCTGTTTTGAGCAGTTCATTAGCTTTCATTTCTTCTTGGAGTTTCTTTGGAGGAGTGCTCTTTTGTTTTGTCACTTTAGTTCCTTTCTGGCTCTTGTTGGTTTTAAAGACTTGTTATGCTCTCTGCACCTATGAGCACTGCTGTATCCAAGAAGACTCTTTGACTGTCCAGGGTGTATCCTTTCAGAGAGTGTTTTTTTGAATGGTATCTCTTGGTGTCTCTTGTTGGGACCTTGGTTATTTTACTTTTCTACTCGTAGTGATATTTGGGACTCTCCACCATGTGTACTCTGCCTTGTACTTGAGGTAGCCCTGGAGAAGGAAACAGACAGACAAACACACAGGGAGCAGGAGCACACAAACACACAGACTAATTCAACTAACATGCAAACTGAGAGGGAAATGGAAAAAGTTAAGAGAAAAGACAGAGGCAGAAGGGCGAATAATAGAGAGTATAAAAAGCATTAAAGCATCAAAAGGAGAAAAGGAAAGGAAAAAAGAAGAAAACCAATGGACAAAGTATGGTTTAAAGCATATAACCAGATTTCCTAGCTAAAATTAAATAGCGGCATGTATGCAGTGCTGGTTGAAGAGCATAGAGAAAGAGAGAGAAGATAGGGCGGGAATGAGGCAAAATTGGAAATAGAATGAACAGGCAGAAGGGATAAAAAGCTTTTTTCCAAGAGTTAAAGGGTGGATAATGGTTGGAGAGAAGGACACTGGTGTTATCCAGAGAAACTATATAGTCTAATTACTCCTGAGAGAAAGAGAAGAAAATGTAGGTAGTGAAGAATTTACATCTACAGAATGGACTAAATGTGATTATTTAAGCAAGCCAGTGACCAGAGTTAATCAGGTCAGTGTTCTGGGGAAAAAAGAAAAAAAATAACAAAAAAGGGGGAGGAGCGCAGCTCTCAAGCAGGGATGGGCGTGGTGTGATCCAATGCCTGTTGCTGGAGTTCTGCCTTGGCAGCTGTGGGGAGGAGAGTGACGGTGCTCCAGTCCCTTCTTGAACCAAACGCTGCACCTCCCTTTTTTTTTGGCGTGTAAACTCCCCGTACTGGGGGCGCAGCCAAAGTTGGTTGCGCTCTTCATCCCAGGCCAGTCCCAGTCTCCAAATCCCAGTCCGCACGCCCTGTTGAAATTGCCTTAGACACAACTTCCAGGCAATTCCCTCGGGCAATTTCAGGCCTCCTGCCTGGCTCTGGGGGTGGAGTCAGAATTGCTGCTTCCTTCTCTGGGTGGGGCTGGAGAGCATGGGCGGGGGCTTGCCTGCTGGGTGTGCGGAGCCCGCTGGAGTGAGGAAAACCAGGTCCCTCTATGTCTCAGTACCTAAAACTGGAACTCGTGGGCAAATCTCCCAGTTTTTAGCTCTTTGCCTTCCTTCTAGAGTTCCAGCCTACCAAGAGCGTGGATGCCCGATGTCCGAGCGCGGCTCTTCCAGGGGCCCAAGCCAGTCGGGAGGACAATAGTGGCAGGTGTGCCGCTACTCTAGAAGTCCAGTAGCCAGGAGCCAGCACAAAGAAGCAGTCTACGAGCTCAGCACCTCTGGGACCAGTTGGCGCGAGGGGACCTGGCGTGCGGGTATTTGGCATGCACGGTCTTTCTATGCCCCAAGCGGAGGTTTTTCCCCGAGCGGACCTTTTACTGTTTTGGACTCTCTATTTCCCCTCTCACTCCCCGAGAGGGGGATTGCCTCCGACCATGGAGTCTCCGATCCCAGCCCGATTTTATCTTCCCCAGTTCGCACTCACGTTAGAAGGCTTTCTCAGTGGATTCTGTGTCCTTTTTCTCCCAGTCTCTTGGGTTTCGTAAGGTTTCCAATGGCTTCAGATCTTTTCCATGTGAAGTATGGGCGTGAGTGCTAGTATGGAACTTCCCACTTCTCCGCCATCTTGCCGGATTCTCCTTCTTATCTTTTTGAGAATAGCCATTCTAACAGGTTTGAGGTTATATTTCATCATGGTTTTTATTTGTATTCCCTAATAACTAGTGATGTTGGACATCTTTTCACATACCTGCTGGCCATATGTACATCTTCCTCAGAGAAATATCTGTTGAGATCCTCTGCCCAATGTTAAATTGGGTTCTTTGGGTTTTTTAAATTGTTGAGTTGTATGAGTTCTTTATATATTTTGGATATTAAGCCATTATCAGGTATATGATTTGTAAATATCTTCCTTTATGCAGTGCGTTGCCTTTTCATTTTGATAATTGTTTTCTTCAGCATGCAGAAACTTTTTAGTTTTATGTGGTCCCATTAGTTTGTTTTTTCCTTTGAATCCTTTGCTTTTGGTGTTAGGTCCACAAATACATTGCTAAGAACAACGTCAAGGTATTTACCACCTACATTATCTTCTAGCAATGTTATGGTATTAAGTCTTACATTCAAGTCTTTAGTCCAGTTTGGGTTAGCTTTTGTGTATGGTGTAAGATAATGGTCTAGTTTCATTCTTTTGCATATAGTTGTCCAGTTTTCCCAACACCACTTATTGAAGACACTGTCCTTTCTCCATTGTGTGTTTTTGCCTCCTTTGTCATAAATTAATTGTCCATATATGTGTAGGTTTATTTCTGAGCTCTCTATCCTGTTCTATTGATCTTCATGTCTGTTTTTATGCTAATACCATACCATTTTGATAACTATAGCTTTGCGATAGCGTTTGAAATCAAAGAGTATACCTCCAGCTTTGTTCTTCTTTCTTCAGATTGCTTTGGCAATTCAAGATCTTTTGTACTTTCATACACATTTTAGAATTATTTATTATAGTTCTGTGAAAGATTCTATTGGAATTTTGATAGGGATTGCATCAAATCTGTAAATTGCTTTGGGTATTATGGACATTTTATAATATTAATTCTTCCAGTCCATTATCATAGAATATCTCTTTGTTTATTTATGTCTTCTTAAATTTCTTTCATCAGCATTTCATAATTTTCAGCTATAAGTCTTTCACTTTCTTACTTAAATTAATTACCAGGTCTTTTATTCTTTTTGATGAATTATAAATTGCTTTCTTAATTTCTCTTTCTTATGGTTAGTTATTAGTATATAGAAATACCACATACTTATGTATGTCGATTTTGTTTTCTGAGTTTATTAGTTATACCACATTTTTTTTGGTGGAGACTATACGATTTTGTATAGTAGTATTGTACCATTTGGAAATAGTGACAGTTTTACCTCTTTTTCGTTTTGAATGCCTTTTTATTAAAAATATTTTTTATGTTTTTTAAACTTATTTCTGAGAGAGAGAGAGAGAGAGAGAGAGAGAGAGAGATTGCATGAACAGGGAAGGGTCAGAGAGAGAGGGAGATACAGAATCTGAAACAGGCTTGTTTTGGATGCCTTTTATTTATTTTTCTTGCCTTATTGCTGTGACTAGAACTTCCAGTACAATGTTAAATAGAAGTTGTGAGAGTGAGCATCCTTACCTGTTCCTGAACTTAAGGAAAATCTTTCAGGATTTCACCATTGAGTATGGTGTTAGCTGTGGGTTTGTCATATATGGACTTTATTATGTTGAGGTAATTCCATTCATACCCACTTTGTTGAGAGTATATTTGATAAATGGATGTTAAAGCATTTTATTAAAAACATTTTCTGCATCTATTGGAATAATCATATGATTTTTATCTTTCATTCTGTTAATGTAGTGTGTTGTGTTAATTGATTTGTGGCTGTTAAACCATCCTTGCATTCATGGAATATATTCCACTTGATCATGGTGTATGATCCTTTTAATGTACTGTTGAATTTGGTCTGCCAATATTTTGTTGAGAGTTTTTCAATCTGTGTTCATCAGGGATATTGGCCTATATTTTCTTTTCAAAAATTTTTTCTTCTCTTCCCTTCTCTTCTCTACCGGTCTCTTCTCTTCTCTTCTCTTCTCTTCTCTCTCCACTCCTCTTCTCTCCTCTACCTCCCCTCACCCTCTCTTTCCTTTCCCCTCCCCTCTCCTCCCTACTCTTCTCCCTTCTCCTCTCTTCCCTACTTCTCTCACCTCTCCTCCCACCTCTAGTCTAGTCTAGTCTAGTCTGCTGTCCTTGCCTGGTTTTCGTATCAGGATAATACCCTCCTTGTAAAATGAGTTTGAAGGCATTTCAACATATTCAATTTTTTGAAAGATAGATATTAAATCTTTGAATGTTTGGATGCTTTAGTAGAATTCAGTAGTCAAGACATCTGGTCCTGGAATTTTTGTTTGTTGAGATGTTTTTGATTACTGATTCAGTCTCCTTACTAGAAATTGGTCTATTTAGATTTTATGTATATTCGTGATTCAATTTTGGAAGGTTGTGTGTTTCTAGGAATATGCATTTTTTTTCCTTTATTTGAGCTCTCTTTCTTTTTCTCCTGGTGAGTCTAGCTAAAGGTTTGTGAAATTTATTTATCTTTTCAATGAACCAACTCTTAGCTTCATTGATGTTTTCAATTGTGTTTTCAGCTTCCGTGTCATTTACTTCCACTCTGATCATTATTAGTTCCTTCTTTCTACAACCTTTAGAATTCAGTTATTCTTTTTCTACTTTCATTAGCTGTAAAGTTATATTGTTTATTTGAGATTTTTCTTGTTTCTTGAAGTCGGTCTGTGTCTCTATGAACTTCCCTTTTAGAATTGCTTTTGCTGCATCTTATAAATTTTGATATGTTGCTATTCTGTTTTAATTTGTCTCTAGGTATTTTTTGACTTCTCTTTATTTCTTTGATGGCCTGTTGGTTGTTCAGTAGTATGTTGTTTAATCTCTAAGTTTTTGTGGTATTTCCAGGTTTCTTCTAATAACTGATTACTAATTTTACACTATTGTAGTCATAAACGGTGTTTGATATTATTTCAATCTTGAATTATTGAGACTTGTTTTGTGATCTGCTATGTGATCTATCCTAGAGAATGTTCTTTGTGCCCTTGAAAAGAATGTGTATTTTGCTGATTTTGGATGGAATGATATGAATATGTCTGTTAAGTCTATCTGGTCTAATAAGTTGTTTAAGGCTAATGGATCTTTATTTATTTTCATTAGATAATCTATCCAATAATGTAAGTGAGGTGCTAAAGTCCCCTATTATTATTGTGTTGCTATCTATTTCTCCCCTAAGTTCTGTTAATATTTGCTTTATATACTTTGCTGCTTTATGTAGACTGCATATACATTTAAAATTCTCTATCTTCTTGAGGATGACCTCTTTATCATTGTGTAATGCCCTCATTTGTCTTTTATTACATCTTCATTTGAAAGTCTCTTTTGTATGATATGAGTATAGTTAAGCCAGCTTTCCTTTTATTTTTATTTGCATGGATTTTTTCTTCATCCCTTCATTTTCAATCTTTCTATGTGCTTTTTTTCTGAAGTGAATCTCTTGTTGGCATCATATAGATGGGTCTTGTTCTATATTATTATTATTTTTTAATCTACTCAGCCACTCTATGTGGCCTTTGATGGGAGAATTTAGTCCACTAGCATTTAAAGTAATTATTCTTTTATAGTTTATTGTCAAGTTGGTTTACATATAACACCCAGTGCTCATCCCAACAAGTGCCCTCCTCCATACCCATCACTCCACTTCCCTATCCCCCTCATCCACTCAGACTCAGTTTGTTCACAACATTCAAGAGTCTCTCATGGATTGCCTTCCTCCCTCTCCCCAACTATTTTTCCCCTTTTTCTCCTGCTTCGTCCTCCATTAACTTCCTCTTAATCCTCCTATATGTGCAAACATATGGTATTTGTCTTTCTCAGCATGACTTATTTTGCTCAGCGAAACACACTCAAGTTACATTCATGTTGCTATACATGGCCAGATTTCATTCTTTCTCATTGCCATGTAGTATTCCATTGAATAAATATACCACATCTTCTTGAACCATTCATCAGTTGATGGATACTTAGGCTCTTTGCATGTACTGGCTATTGTTGAGAGTGTTGCTATGAACTTTGGGGTACATGTGCACCTATGCATCAGCACTCCTGTATTCCTTAGGTAAATTCCTAACAGTGCTACTGCTGGGTCATAGAGAAGTTCTATTGTTAATTTTTAAGGAACCTCCATACTGTTTTTGAGAGGGGTTGCCTAGCTTACATTCCCACCAGCAGTGTAGGAGGGTGCCCATTTCTCTACATCATAGCCAGCATCTAGTCTCCTTATTTGTTCATTTTAGCCACTCTGACTGGCGTGAGGTGGTATCTCAGTGTGGTTTTGATGTGTATTTCCCTGATGAGGAGGGATGCTGAGCATTGTTTTATGTGTCTGTTGGTCATCTGAAAGTCCTCTTTGGAGAAGTGTCTGTTTATCTCTTCTGCCCATTTCTTCACTGGATTATTTGTTTTTCGGGTGTGGATTTTGATGAGTTCCTTATATATTTTGGATACTAGCCCTTTATCTGATATATCATTTACAACTATCTTTTTCCATTCCGTCAGTTGCCTATTAGTTTTATGGATTGTTTCCTTTGCCGTGCAGAAGCTTTTTATCTTGATGACGTCCCAGTAGTTCAGTTTTGCTCTTGATTTTCTTGCCTTTGGGGATGTGTCAAGTAAGAAATTGCTGCGGTGGAGGTCAAGGAGGTTGTTTCCTGCTTTCTCCTTTAGGGTTTTGATGGTTTCCTATCTCACATTCAGGTCGTTTATCCATTTTGAGTTTCTTTTGGTGTATGGTCTAAGAAAATGATGTAGTTTCATTCTTCTTCATGTTGCTGTCCAGTTCTCCCAGTACCATCTGTTAAAGAAGCTGTCTTTTTTCCTTTGGATACTCTTTCCTGCTTTGTCAAAGATTAGTTGGCCATACATTTGTGGGTCTTTATTAAGAAGGGATGCTGTATGTTGTCAAATGCTTTTTCTGCATGTGTCGAAAGGATCATATGGTTTTTATCTTTTCTTTTGTTGATGTGATGTATCACATTGATTGATTTGTGAATATTGAACCAGCCCTGTAACCCAGGATGAATTCTGTGTGATCTTGGTGGATAATTCTTATGTGGTATTGTATTTGATTTTCAATTATCTTGTTGAGGATTTTTGCATCTGTATTCATCAAGGATATTGGCCTGTAGTTCTCTTTTTTTGCTGGATCTTTGTCTGGCTTGGGAATCAGAGTGATGCTGGCTTCGTAAAATGAGACAGGAAGTTTTCCTTTGGTATCTATTTGTTTGGATAGCTTGAGAAGAATGGGTATTAATTCTTTTTTAAATGTCTGGTAGAATTCCCCATGGAAGCCATCTGGCTCAGGGCTCTTATTTGTTGGGAGATTTTTGATAATGATTTGATTTCCTCACTAGTTATAGGACTGTTCAGATTTTCTATCTCTTCCCATGTGAAATTTGGTAGTGAGTGTGTGTTTATGAATTTGTCCATTTCTTCTAAGTTATCTAGTTGTTGGCATATAATTTTTCATAGTATTCCCTGATAATTGCTTATATTTCTAAGGAGTTGGTTGTAATCCGTCCTTTTTCATTCAAGATTTTGTCTATTGGAATACTCTCTCTTTTCTTTTAGGGAAGTCGGGTAAGAGGTTTGTCAATTTTGTTTATTTTTTCAAAAAACTAGCTCTTGGTTTCGTTTATCTGTTCTACTGTGGGGTTTTTTGTTTGTTTGTTTCGAAATTGTTTATTTCTGCCTTGATTTTTATTATTTCTCTTCTTCTGCTGGGTTTGGGGTGCTCCTGTTTCTCTCCTTCTAGTTCCTTTAGGGGTGCTGTTAGATTTTGTACTTGTGCTTTTTCAAATTTCTTGAAATAAGGCCTGGAGTGTAATGTACTTTCCCCTTAAGACTCCCTTTGCCGCAACCCATAAAGTTTGGATTGTTGTATTTTCATTTTCATTTGTTTCCATATATTTTAAAATTTGTTCTCTAATTGCCTGATTGGCCCATTTGTTCTTTAGTAAGGTGTTCTTTAACTTCCATGTTTTTAGAGGTTTTCCAAACTTCTACCTGTGGTTGATTTCAAGTTTCATAACATTGTGAAGTGAAAGTGTGCATGGTATGATCTCAATTCTTTTATATTTATTGAAGGCTGCTTTATGTTCCAGTATATGATCTATCTTGGAGAATGTGCCATGCGCAGTTGAGAAGAAAGTAAATTCCATGACCTCAGGATGTTCTAAATATATCTGTCAATCCATCTGGTTCAATATGTTATTCAAGTCCATTGTTTGTTTCATGATTTTCTGTCTAGTTGATCTATCCATTGCTGTAAGTGGAGTATTAAAGTCCCCCGCTATTAGCACATTCTTGTCCATAAGATTGTTTCTGTTTGTGATTAATTGTTTTATGTATTTGGGTCCTCCTATATTCGGTGTGTAGACATTTATAATTGTTAGCTCTTCCTGATGAATAGACCCTGTAATTATTATATAATGCCCTTCTTCATCCTTTGTTACTGTCTTTAAAGTCCAGTTTGTCTGATATATGTATAGCTACTCCAGCTTTCTTTTGACTTCCAGTAACATAGTAGATATATCTCCATCCCCTTCCTTTCAATCTGAAGGTGTCCTCCAGTCTAAAATGCATTTCTTGTAGACAATAGATAGATGGACTTTTTATTCTTTTTCTCCATTCTTCTACCCTATGTCTTTTGATTGGAGCATTCATCCCATTTACATTCAGTGTTGTTATTGAAATATATGGGTTTAGAGTCATTGTGTCCTTTGTGGGATTCATGCTTGTGGTGATGTCTGTAGCATCTTGCATTCCTTGCAACATTTCCCTTATAGGGTCCCCCTCAGGATTTCTTGTAGGGCTGGTTTAATGGTGACAAATTTTTCAATTTTTGTTTATTTGGAAATACTTTTTTTTTTATTTCTAGGAGAGAGAGAGAGAGAGCATGAGCAGGGGAGGGTCAGAGAGAGAGGGAGTCACAGATTGAAACAGGCTCCAGGCTCTGAGCTGGCAGTCAGCACAGAGCCTGACGTGGGGCTCGAACCCACGAACCGCGAGATCATGACCTAAGCGAAAGTCGGACGCTTAGCCAACTAAGCCACCCAGGCGCCCCTATTTGGAAATACTTTTATCTCTCCTTCTATTCTAATGACAGGCTTGCTAGATAGAGGATTCTTGGCCTCATATTTTTTCTGTTCATCACATTGAAGGTTTCTTGCCATTTCTTTCTGGCCTGCCAAATTTCCATCCAAGTACTAACCAGGTCCGACCCTGATTAGCTTCCAAGGTCAGACGAGATCGGGAGCGTTCAGGGTGGTGTGGCCGTAGACTCTGGCCTGCCAAGTTTCAGTAGATAGGTCTGTCACCACTCTGATAGGATTCCCTTTGTATGTTAGGGCCTTGTTATCCCTAGTTGCTTTCAGAATTCTCTTTGTCTTTATATTTTGCTAGTTTCACTATGATATGTCATGCAGAAGATTGATTCAAGTTACGATGAGAGGAGTTCTCTGTGCCTTTTGAATTTCAACGTCTACTTCCCTCCCGGGTTGGGGAAGTTCTCTGCTATAATTTATTCAAGGACTCCTTCAGCACCTTTTCCTCTCTTCCTCTTCTGGAATTCCTACAATACGGATATTGTTCTGTTTGATTGTATTGCTGAGCTCTCGAACTCTTCTTTCATGTTCCTGGATCTGTTTATCCCTCTTTTCCTCAGCTTCCTCTTTCTCTATAATTGTGTCTTCTAAATCGCTTACTCTCCTTTCTGTCTCTTCAATCCGTGCATTGGATGCCTCCAGTTTATTATGTACCTCATTTTATAGCATTTTTAAATTCATCAAAGCTATTTTTGAGCTCCATAGTCTGTAGAAATAGTTTCTCTGATGTATCCGTGCTTTTTTCAAGCCCAGAGATTAATTTTATGACTATTGTTCTAAATTCTTGTTCCGTTATGTTGCTTATATTTGTTTTGAGCAGTTCTTTAGTTCTCATTTCTTCCTGGAATTTCTTTGGAGGAGAGATCTTCTGTTTCATCATTTTGGTTAGCTTCCTATCTCTTGTTAATTTTAAAAGCTTATTGTGCACCCTGCCCCTGCGGGTTCTGCTGTATGAAAGAGGGCTCTTTGACTGTCTGGGACCTGTCAGCTCAGGAAGTGTTATTTGAATGATGTCTCTTGGTCTCTCTTATTGAGACTGGTTATTTTGTTTCCCTACTCATGGTGGTATTTGGGACTCTCCACCATGTGTATTTCGGCTTGTTTTTTTAGGTAGCCATGGAAAAAGAAAACAGACCACCACACAGGGAACAAAGGTACATAAACATACAGACAAATCCCATAAACACGCAAACTGAAAGGAAAAAAGAAAAGGAAAAAACGGAGGGAACAAAAAACAAAACAATACAAAAACGAAAAAAGGAGGAAGGATGGAAGACAAAGAACAAAAATTAAAATTAATAAAAAATTGAAAAAAGAAGAAAAGGAAAAAAAAAACCTAAAAGACAAAGGAGGGTCTAAATGCATAAAAACAGAATTCCCAGCTACAAATACAGAGCCAGGTGTATGCAATGTTGATAGAAGAGCATATACAAAGAGAGAAATGACAGGGCAGGGAGAAAGTGAAACTGGAAATTAAATGACCAGGCAGAAAGAGTAAGAGGTACTCAGATAAACTATATAGTCTGTTTAGTCCAGAGAGAGAGAAAAAGGTAGTGGTGGAGATGTCAAGTGTACATCTAGAGAATGGATTAAATGTGACTGTTTAAGCCAACCAGTGATCAGGGTGCCCTGACCAGCAGAGTGGAGGGTTATGAATGAAAAAAGGGAGATGGGCATGGAGGAGGGCACTTGTGGAGGTGAGCACTTGGTGTTATAGAAACCAACTTGACAATAAACTGTAAAAAAAAAAAAAGTAAAAACAAAACAAATACCAAGTTCATCAATAAGTTAAATATGTAAATAAAGAAATACTCTAAAACAAAAAAAAATTAAAGGAGAGAAAAGGGAGATTATATCTGAATAGAAAGAATCATATATGATTAATCATGACAGTGCATCCATGTTGGTCTTGCCCCAGGCTCAGGGAAAAAAGAAAAAAAAAAAACAGCCTCTGGCGGGGATGGGCGTGGTTTGGTGTAGGCAGGTCTAGCCTCCACTGTGTCCTACTGGCTGCTCCCTGAGGCCCCGCCTTGGTGGTTGTGGGGAGAAAAATGGCGTTGCCCCAGTTCCTTCTTAACCAAGCATTGCAAATCACTCCTTTGGGTCCAATCTCCCTGTGCTGAGGACATAGCCAAGGTGGGCTGAGTTCTATGCCCCACGCCCCACCTCGTTCCCAGGTCCCAGTCCGAGGGCTTTGTTTATACCACCCAAAACAGTCTTTCAGGTCGCTGTTTCCCTGCTGCCAGGGGTTGAGTGGGGGGTGGGGGAAGTGTTGCAGCCTCAGATCAACTGGGGTGAAGCAGCTATACAACCTGGGATCCGAGGCCTCTACACCCCATGTGCAGGGCGCAGCAGCCTCAGGCCTGCAGAGTCCATGCAGCCGGCTGCCAGGGATGTGCCAGGAGCACAGCAGAGCAGTTTTTCCTGGTGCCTTCTGGGACCGGGAGCAACTAGTTCAAAGTCAGCACCCCAGCCAGAACTAAAAAACAGTCTTTCCAAGCCGAGGTTTTCTCTTCTTCAGGGATGGTTCTATGAGCAATCTCAGCTTCTCTTTCCTTTCCCTTTGACTTGCCATGGCTCACCATGGCTCTCTGCAGCTCATCACTCACTGCAGCTGCATGCAAGGCAGCTTCTCTCCCCTCCCTCCATATCTCCGGTCCCTGCCCACTTTTATCGTCCCCAGTTCGCACTCACGCACTTATGAGGTTTCCTTCCCAGTGTATTCTGTCTCTTTCTCTCCCCAAATTCCTGTGGCTCAGTGCCCTATGACTTCAGACCTTCTCTGTTTGAGAGATGGGTGCAAGCGAAATGCAAGGAGCTCCCTACTTCGCCGCCTTCTTGCCCACATTTAAAGTAATTATTGACAGGTAGATAATTATTGCCATTTGGGAGGCTATTTTTGTAGCTCCTCTCTGTTCCTTTTTTCTTTTTCTCTCTTCCCTTGTGGGGTTTCTTTAGTGCTGTGTTTAGATTTCTCTCTCATTTTATTTTGTGTATGTAGTATATATTTTTTATTATTGTCACTGTGAGGTTTGCATGTAACTTCCTATGCATATATGACCTATTTTAAGTTGATGGCAACCTAAATTTGAACACATTCCAAAACTTTACATTTTTTCATCTTCCCACATTTTATATATTTGATGTCACAATTTAAACTTTTTAATTTTATTCATTCCTTAACTAATTATTGTAGTTTTAATTTTACTACTTTTGCCTTTTAGCCTTCATACTGGCTTTATATGTAATTGATCCACTATCTTTGTTCTATATTTCAGTGAGATTTTTACTTTCATATATTTTGTTACTACTTAATGCCATGTTTTTAGCTTAAAGATGTCCCTTTAATATTTCTTGTAAGGCTATTTTAGTGGTGAACTCCTTTAGATTTTGCTCTTTAGAAAATCTTGGTATCTGCTTCAATTCTGAATAATAACATTGCTGGGTAGACAATGCTCATAGCAGCACTCTCAACAATAGCCAAAACATGGAAGGAGCCTAAGTGTCCATCAACAGATGAATGGATCAAGAAGATGTGGTTTATCTATACCACGGAATACTACATGGCAGTGTGAAACAATGAAATCTGGCCATGTGTAGCAACATGGATGGACCTTGAGGGTGTTATGCTGAGCGAAATAAGTCAGGCAGAGAAGGACAAATATCATATGTTTGCACGTATAGGAGGATTAGGAGGAACTTAACAGAGGACCAAGGGGGAGAAGAAGGGCGGAAATGGTGGGGGAAAGGGAGAGAGGCAAACCATGAGAGACTCTTGAATGCTGACAAAAACTGAAGACTGATGGATGTGGGGGGGAGGGGGGATGGGCATGGAGGAGGACACTTGTGGGGATGAGCACTGAGTGTTATGTGGAAACTAATTTGACAATAAACTATTTGTAAAAAAAAATAAATAAAAATAAAAATAAAAAATAAAAAAAGCAAATAGAAAACAAAATAAAACCTTAAAAAAAATTGCTGGGTAGAGAATTCCTGTTTGGAAGTATTTTTCTTTCAGCATTTTAAATATGTCACAGCACTCCCTTTTCCTTGGAAAGCTTCAGCTTATAAAATCTGCTGATAGCCTTATGGGGTTTCCCTTGTATTTTACAAGTAGTTTTTCTCTTACTGCTTAAGATTCTTTATTTATCTTTATCTTTACTATTTTAATTATAATGTGTCTTGGTGTGGATATCTTCAAGTTCATCTTTTTTGGAACTGTTGGACTATCCATACCTAGATGTCTGTTTCCCCAGATTAGGGAAGTTTTCAGCCATAATTTCTCCCTCTGGCCCTTTCTCTCTCTCTTCTCCTTCTGGACCCCTATAATGTGAATGTTATTTTGCTTTATGTTGTCCCTTAGGTATCTTCAATTTTTATGTTTATTTATTTTTGAGAGAGAGAGAGAGAGAAAGGGAGAAGACACAAGTGGGGAAGGGGCAGAGAGAGAGAGAGAGAGAGGGAAGCACAGTGTCTGAAGTAAGCTCAAGGTTCGGAGCCATCAGCTCTGAAAAGAGCCTGACGTGGGGCTTGAACTCACACACTGTGAGATCATGACTTGAGCCAAAGCCGTACACTTAACCGACTGAGCCACCCC
Source organism: Proteles cristata cristata (assembly GCA_017311185.1). Lineage (NCBI taxonomy): Eukaryota > Metazoa > Chordata > Mammalia > Carnivora > Hyaenidae > Proteles > Proteles cristata. The sequence goes on along the minus strand of JAESUZ010002271.1, from coordinate 45,388 downwards.
GGTGCCCCACATATCTTCAATTTTTAAAATAATTTTTTCTTTTTACTGCTCAGTCTGGTTGAGTTCCATTATTTTGTCTTTCAGCTTTTTGGAAGAGAGAGCGGTTTTATCTAGTCTGCTGTTGATTACCTCCAGTTTTTTTTTTTTTTCAGTGTAGTTATTGTGTGTAGTTTTTGTGCTACCTTGTTTTGGTCTTATATTTTCTATTTCTTTTTTTATTGAAGTTCTCATTGTGTTCATCTATTCTTTTCCTGAGTCTTGTTGACTCAGGAAAGATACTCAAGTATCTTTTTGACCATTACCTATCTCTGTTTCATTAGGTATTTTTTGAGGTTTTATCTTATTCTTTTGTTTGGAATATATTCCTCTATCTTCTCATTTTGCCCAACCCTCTGTATTTGTTTCTATGTGTTCAGGAAATCAGTTGCCTCTCCCAGTCATGAAGGAGTTTCCCTGTATAGGAGATGTCCCATGGGGCTCAGAAGCACTATTTTCCCTGGCTACCATAACTAGGCACTCAAGGGGCATTGCCTATGTGTCTGCACAAGCCTGCCGATTGTAGTGGCAGAAGCACAGGTTGGGTAGGACTCTCACCCATTCTGGTGCTGATGAATGGCCATGGAATGGAAGTGGGTTGGGTTCTCAGTGGGGTGTGCATCTGAGTTGGGTTTCTTCTTAAGCAAGCATGTGTCGCTGCCTCTTCTTTCCATGTCAATGTTTTGCTTTTATCCTTTGTTGTGAAACATCTAGTTTTCAGAGGAAATTATTCCATATAAAGTTGTGAATTTGTTGTGTCTGTGGGAGGAGGTGAGTTCAAGATCTTTCTACCCACCATTTTGGGTTATCTCTCAGTGAATTCTCTTAAGGCTGAATGGATTTCTGTTGCTTATAACCACAGCATTCTGACTGGTGCACTATACCACAGACAACTGCTTTAAAATTTGTGGATATGGCATTCTCTTTCAAAATTTTCATGTCTTGTTCATGTAATGACATTGCCTATAATGTAGGTTTGAAGACTACATCATAACAAACATTGCCAGTGGCCTGTTCTTGCTTCTGTTGTGCATGCCAGTCAGACTCAGATGTGCCAACACCTGCATTCCCCCGACTCCTGAACCTGAAGACCCAGGTATTGTAGGGCAGAGACAATTGTCTTTTTTATGTTCTTTCTGAAGTCCTGACCCACAGAGTCTGTGAGCATAATGAAACAGTCCTTCACATCATTAACTTTGCATTGGTTTTCTGTGCTGTACTAGTAACTGGAAAAGGCACAGTAAGAGCTGTGAGCAGAAAGACCCCTGGTGGAGAGTTTGGAAAGAGCAGTCACAAGGTAACAAAGCCAAGGAAACATGGGGACAGAACAAAGGCCTTTGGATAGAAAGTGTCACAGCTGAAAACACAGCCTGCAGCCAGGCTGGGCTAAGGCCACCCCAGAGAATCTAGAACTTTCTAATTATTTTCTGCAATGAAGTGGTAGTACCAAGATAGTTTTCATGGTTGAGCTAAATTATCCATTACAAGAATGTCAACACAAACAACTATATCCAAGGAGCTCGTGGTTTGGTGTGACCCCAAAAGCAATTCAATTCCTTAAGTTCAAATCCAAAAGTGACACACAAATTATTTTTCTCATATCTTTCCCTTTATTGAAATGAAAGCTGTGCATCTGATTCTGATGGCCTCTTTGGTGTCTTAAAATGAGGATTTTGTCTAGAGTAGCTGAATGGAGATACCATAATAATATGTGCCCGGCCATTTTGCATGGCTTGGGTACCATATAAGTGTCTTGCTTAGAGCTGAACGAGTGCACTCTGCTCTCCTTGCACTGGCAGAGTAAAGGGAGATACCCATTTATTCCCCTAGGCAGAGGTCCCAGATGCTGCAATCTGTCTAAGTCAGGACAGAAACTGACCCAAGAGTAGAGTCCCTATAGGGATGACCCCACAGGTCAGTCAAGAGTTCCATAGGACATGGACATTCCTGTTGGTCATAGTCATTGGCCTTGGGATTCAAGAAGACTGGCTGCAAAACCAAATCTTCCTGCATTTGGTAAGCAAGGCTCTTGAAGCCTCACTTCTCATGACCAAATGGGGATAATAATTGTCCTTGAATCATAAGGTTGTTATGAAGATCAAATGAGATGTACATAAAAAGCCTCAATGTACACAGCATATCTAATACATGCCAGTCACATTTCTCCTCCTTTGTTTTCTTTTTAACATGTGAATGCTTGATGGCAGACTCTCCTGACTCTCTTTGCCCCTCCACCTCCATGCAGTGGAAGCCCATAAAACCTCAGGGTGTTTGAAAAACATTTTGTAGAACCATGGCTTTGCCTGACATCCTTGATGATAAATGAGGAAACTAGAGCTCAGATGGTGAAGTGATTGTTCTTCCAAAACCTTTGAGAGTCACCTGGGTAAGTAATGTGGGTCTCACACTTGACACATCCCTCAATGGGCTGGGACTGACATCAAGACACATCCCTAAAATCCCCTTTGATTGAGCTAAAGAGTTGGGCTTTGATAATGTGGACATTAAGCTTCCTCTTTCATTTATATCTAATTTATCCATTTATTCTATAAGTATATATTGGCTAACTCCCATGTGCAAGGAACTTTTCTTGGAGGAAAAGTGGTAAGATAAATGGGCAAAAATCACTGTCCATGGAGAGCTTCATTCCATTAAAAAGGAGAAAGTCTATAGACAAGACTATTCAGTAAAATATAAAGGATGTTAGATGCTGAGAATAAATAAGGAAGGAGCTAGGAAGTGATGATGGAGAAGGAGAGCTGGAGGAGGGAGCAATGAAGGCAGTTAGAGGAAGAGCATTTCAGGTGAAGCAACAAAACATGCAGATACCTACATGACTTTAAGTGTTAATGACTTTGGTCACACTATTCTAGTGGCCATGGGTGTGAGAAGATAAGCAGCTGAGAGTTCAGGACAGAAGACAGTGGCTCTCCATAAAAGGATGGAGCCCCAAAAGGCTGGTAAAAGGAGCATGAAGGAAAATGATGTGACTCTGATGTGTGCAGATGCAGGTCCTCCCCTTAGCCATGGTAAGGGTGGTGAAGAGTGGGAGCTTTGTCCAGGAGGTGATTGCTATATTGCCTAGCTTTCACAGTAGAATGGGTGCAAAGAAGCACTAGGGACTGCTGCAGCTGTGTGAGATCCCACCCAGATCCCCTCCCCTGACCACCACAGTGTTCATAGCCTGACTGTTAATGCACCACTGGGTAGGGGCTGCCTCTGTACACTGAAGTCTTCCACGTACATCCATGGGGCAGGCTATGCATGCCTTTTGAGAGAGACTTTCCCATCTTACCACCCCATTCCACTCTTGCTGTGTCCTGAAGATACCTAACAAACAAACAAACAAAACCCGTTTCAGTTCTGCTTTTGAGGAAACCCAGCCTAGGACAGGTACACTATGTGTTTTTTCAGGGTATTCTCACCAAATCCAGGCACCTGTGATGCCCCTATTTCATGAGAGGATACCATAATCTTTGCTTTCCCTAGGGATATGTTACTGCTGGTGATGGTGGCCCTGATGGTCGTTATCACACTCACAAGCTCCATTAATGAGGGGCAATGGGTGACCTGCTGTCTCCAGGAGTCTAGTCCTGTGATGTAGAGCCTCTCTTAGCCATACCAGAGTGGGTGTTAGAGTGGTTGGGAATGCACCCAGTTACACAGAATAAAGATACTCTATGGTCTATACCAAGAACCACCTATGATACTGCATACTGCATGTGCTGTATAGATGATGAGGCCTTCACATCTCCATCTCTCAAGTGTACAATGGCCTATACTATTGAAATTGTTCTTGCACAGCCCTCTCTTGGGTGGGGAGATTGTTGGTTGGGCTTGTTTAAGTTAACCGCATACATTCTGTCATTTCACTATATAAACATGCATTCTTAAAGGAAACACCTCAGGACATTTCACTCTAGGCCATAGAGAATGATGGAGTTTAAGTTATGTGAGGCAGGGTGTCCTTTACAGTAAGAACTTTTGGTAATGGATGGAGGACTTTGCCCCTCACTCCTGATGTTTCTTCCATGAAAGAAGCACTCCTGGCCTCTCCTCATCCATTTCCTCCTTCCTCCTAGGGAATAAGGCATGTGTGGTTTGTTCCCTTCCTATCTTTATTTTAGGCAACTGCTTTCCTGCAAGGAGCACCTGGTGAGCTTTAGAGACCCTGCCCCAGGCTAAGAGCTGCATAGTGAGGGCTTCCTGTCATTGGTGGGTAAAGTGCCTCTTTGAGGGCACAGAATTGGGAAGCCCCTGTTTCCATGTACCTTGATACATCGTCCAGGGTCAGCTGTTTTGTTTATAAAGCAGATAGTTGGTTTCTTTTTTAAAAAATGTTTGCACATATAGGTGGATTAGGAGGAACTTAAAGGAAGGCCATGGGGGAGAAGAAGAGAAAAAATAGTTGGAGAGAGGGAGGGAGGTAACCATGAGAGACTCTTGAATGCTGAGAACAAACTGAGGACTGATTGGGGGGAGGGGAGGGGGGTGATGGGCATGGAGGAGGGCACTTGTGGGGATGAGCACTGGATGTTATATGGAAACCGACTTGACAATAAACTATTTTAAAAATAAAAAAAATATTTGTAAATATTTATTTATTTTGAGAGAGAGAGAGTGTGTGTAGGTGGAGGAGAATCAGAGAGAGAGGGAGACACAGAGTCCAAAGCAGACTCCAGGCTTTGAGCTGTCAACACAGAGCCTGACGCAGGGCTTGAACTCAAGAAATGTGAGATCATGACCTGAGCCTAAGTCAGATGCCTAACTCACAGCCTCCGAAGAGCCCCAAGGTTTCTGATAACTTGGGTGAGTTGGTATGATTCCACTGGAATTTGATGTATCTCAATTAGCTTTGAAATTGGTAATTGGTATGTCTCTGTTGGTCCTAAACTTGAGTATGAAACAGAAAGGGTTGATCTATTGATCCTTCTCAAAACAACCCATGAGAACTGTGGTTTTTTATCCAGCTTTTCTTGTAGCTAAAGGCATATGGTGGCGGGCTGGCTGACTTCTGAGACAGACCGGCTTGTGACTGAAGAGCAGCACAGAACAGATGATGCCAGCCTAGCAGGCACGACCTTCATTTCCACTAACAATGCACAGTGAGGCAGAAACTACAGCAGCATGTCCATCCCCGCCAAGGTCAAAGCTCCTGGGGCCATCTCCTGATGATGAGGCTGCACCTCTCGAGCAGTCACAAGAGCCTCTGTTTCATAAGCCTGTAGGGGAGAGCTGTATCCAACCGCCATTCCCAAGGTGTAAACAACTAGGCTTCTTGGAAATTTTCTAAGAAAGGTATCTAAGGAATGGATAATTTTTCCCATTCAAAGTGGATGAGACAGCCCCCAGACAGCTGGTAGATGCTGCATGAATCACAAATCACCAGAGGCATCCTTGCTTCACCCAGCTCACTTGAGATTATACTGTAACAACAGGGACAGAGACTCATCCAAAGCAACCAAAATTTTTATGTAAATGCCATTTTGGAGAACTGATTAATACGTCAAAATATTCAGCTCCCAAGGTATGATAAAAATAACTTGAATTCTTTGTAATTTTAGGATTTAACATTCAAATGACTGATTTAAATTCTATTTCATAAAATCCTATTTGAGTCTTCTCCCCTTTTCCAGGGGTTTTGGATGACTTCTTTGCCAGGCTCTGAATTTGCATGGACCAGAATTCATAGCAGCAAACTACATGTTTTGGAAGACTGGAGGCTCATGGTTTATTCTAACAACAGCACTTGCATCCGCATAGCGCCTGTCATTTTTATAACATCAAAGAAGGTAGGAGGCCAGAGATGTGTTTGGTGGGCAGTCATAACCTCCTGCTTCGTGCTTTAAGGGAGACACAATTGCCACACCCAGGCAGAAGTGCTTAGTTAAGCACCCGATTGCTCATTTCCTCCTCCTGTGATGATGACACTCTCTATAAGTTCATCCTCCCAGTTTTGGTATTGCTTTCAGTCAGTTCTTGATGGGGTTCATCCTATCCTGGGCTCCCCAGCAAACAGAGCCTGAGATATACAGAACATGTGCTCACCTTTTACTATGAGTGCCATTGCAGGGAAATGAGGGAATTGGGGGGTTAGGCAAGAAGGGAAGGAACAAATAGGACATGCCAGCTGATTTCTGAGTGTGGCTGGTAAGTTCAGAGAGGCCTTAGGAAGCCTCTGTGCATCTGTACTGTTGACTCTAGAGACGGACAGGAGGAATGTACACATACCTCCCATTGCCCATGGGTCCAATTTCCTCTGCCCAGCCCCAACTCTCCTATGCATTGTCATTCCAAACTTCCAAAGAGAGATATTTGAATGGCATTAGATGGCCTCTCCCTTCATCAACAACTGGGAATTTGGGGGTGAGTGGCTGAGGGGCAAAGTGTGGGTGGATGTGGGATGCTGTCCTTTTGTGCTTCCACCCAAAAAAGGGACTGAATCCACTGCTGCAGCCTGCAGCAGCCACGGCAGCAAGGACCCAGCATCATGACCTCAAGGTTCCACAGGTGGGGGGTCAGTTCCTGAGACTGGGTCAGGGGGAGTCTGGCTCAGTATTGTTTTGACACAAGTGTTTATAAGGACATCACTGGGGCACCTGGGTGGCTCAGTTGGTTAAGAATCCGACTTCAGCTCAGGCCATGATCTCACGGTTTGTGGATTCGAGCCCTGCGTCAGCTTCTGTGCTGACAGCTAGATCAGAGCCTGGAGCCTGTTTCAGATTCTGTATCTCCCTCTCTCTCTGAAACTCCCCTGCTCATGCTCTCTCTCTCTTTCTGTCTCTCTCTCTCTTTCAGAAATAAATAAAACATTTTTAAAAAAAGACTTTAAAAAAAAAGACATCACTAAGGACTAGTTGGTAAGTACTCACCCTACATGATGGAATAAACTACTAAAAATCAATTGTTAATGGACATGATACACCAAGGCATCATGCAGATCTCATTAATATGGTTCTCAGGTGAACTTGACCAATCTCTGAACATTGAGATGCTAGAACTGAGTGTATGGCAAGTAAGGGAAGTGTCTTCACTATAGCCCTTTCATTTTTATTTTTTCATTTTTCTCCAACTTTATTAAAGAATAACTTGAATATTTGAAGTGTTCACTGTAGTCCTCTTATGACTCTGCTTCCAGGAAGTCCATGGGCTGTAACACCTCATAGGGTCTATTTTTGCCATATTTGAGATGAGGGATGAGTTTTGGAGAGAACACACAACCCACACATGCATACATTCTCTCTCACACATTCTCACTTATACACACAGGAGTGTCATATTGAAGTCCTTATTTAATTAGCCAAGGATAAAACAGTTTATCAGAGGTGAGACAGCCATGGGATGGAGAATGTAGTCCGTGTGTCTCCACATACCTTTGTTTGGACCCAGCATCCCCGGAGGCACATAGCTGCAAGTGTCTCTCCAGTCTTTCTAAGGTCTTGCCAGATTTGGATAACCCAATTCTCTTTTATTTTGTAGATTTTTAACCTTGACATAATTTCAAACTTACAGAAAATTACAGGTTTAGTATGATGAACTCCTTTAAAACCCCTTACCCTCATTCACTAATTGTTTATATTTGTCACACCATCATTTTCTGTATGTATATTTAATGTTATTTTTTTCTGACCCACATGAGAGAAGGAATTATTGTGTGATTTACCTCTATATATTTCTGTGTTTTCCCAAGAACCAAAGCATATACATTGCTACTCACAGTATAATTATCAAAAACGAGGAATTAAAATTTTTTTATTCAAGTATAACTAACATACAGCATTGTATTAGTCTCAGGTATATAATGTAAAGATCCAGGAGCTCTATACATTACTCAGTGCTCATCAAGATAAGTGTATTCTTAATTCTCCTTATTTTAGCTTGCCCTTCTACGTTTCATGTGCTAGCATGAGCTAGGAAGAGGAGGTGCTGAGGATGGCCAGAAAGTTTGGAGAAGTGGTGGCCAGGAAGAACACAGAAGGGGCCTTTGACCTTCTGAAGAAATGAACTGCTGTCAAATGTCCATCCACCTACTCCAGACAACCAGGATTGAAGTCTCTGTTAACGGGGTCCACAAGCACTACTCAGACAAAAAGGTAGTGTCTTTGGCCAGAGTCTTCATCAGAAACTGGACTGTTGAACTCCCCTGAACCTCCCAAAGAAGAAAAAGGAGAAGAGACAAAGCAAAGAAAGAAAAGGGTCTTGACTGTTTCCCTTAGAAACCACTGGCAGGACTTTTTTCACCACTGAAAAAAACAAGGGCAAGAGCTCAAAGACAGAAGAGACTGTGGACTCCAAGTCTTCAGCCACGTCTTCTACAAAATGGCCATCAATGGAAAGATCAAACAGCAGCAAATCAAAAGCAGAGACTCCCATGGTTTCCCCCCCTTCTTCTTCCTCCACGGTCCTCTGTTAAGTTCCTCCTAATCCTCCTATACATGCTAACATACGGTATCTGTCCTTCTCTGCCTGATTTATTTCGCTCAGCATAAACTCTCTCAAGTTCCATCCATGTTGCTACAAATGGCCAGATTTCATTCTTTCTCATTGCTGTCGTATTCCATTGTATAGATAAACCACATCTTCTTGATCCATTCGTCCGTTGATGGACACTTAGGCTCCTTCCATGTTTTGGCTATTGTTGAGAGTGCTGCTATGAGCATTGGCGTCCATGTGACCCTATGCATCAGCACTCCTGTATCCCTTGGGTACATTCCCAGCAGTGCTATTGCTGGGTCATAGGGGAGTTCTATTGTTAGTTTCTGGAGTAACCTCCACACTGTTTTCCAGAGGGGCTGCACCAGTTTACATTCCCACCAACAGTGTAAGAGGGTGCCCATTCCTCCCCATCCTCACCAGCATCTAAAGTCCTCTGATTTGCTCATTTTGGCCACTCTGACCTGCGTGAGATGGCATCTCAGAGACTCTTGAATGCTGAGAACAAACTGAGGAATGATGGAGGTGGGGGGAAGGGGAAAGGGGGTGATGGGCATGGAGGAGGGCACTTGTGGGGATGAGCACTGGTGTTATATGGAAACCAATTTGACAATAAACTATTAAAAACAAAACAAAAACAGAGACTCCCAAAACAATCAGAATCCCCTGACCCCCCACTTTTATCCCCTCCATCTATCTCCTGGCACCGTACTACGTCACAGGGTACTCTGTGCAGTACAAGTGTGTGGAAATGTTCTCAGCAGCCCTGAAGGTTGATGGAAATTGCAAGGACTATTAAGTCAACTGTGACAAGATGGCATCAGAAATTGAAGATCATATCTGTCTCAAGAATAGTGACATGAATTACTGGAACCAGGTGCACAGCCAAATCAGCAACCTTGAGCACCCCAGGAACCCCAGCCTGAGGAATAATGTGCTCAGTGGGGCCATCTGTGCTGCACTCATTGCCAAGGTGATGACAGAGGAAATGGCTAGTGATGAGCTGAAGGAATTGAGGAATGCCATGACCCAGAAGGCTACCTGTGAGCATCAGATGGGCAAGATGGATGGCACCACCACTGATCTCCTCCAGTGCAGCAGATGAAAGAATTGTACCTATAACTAGGTACAGACATGCGGTGCTGATGAGCCCATGACTACCTTTGTCTTATGCAATGAATATGGCAGTCACTGGAAGTTCTTCTGATAGAACTGCCAGCCAAGATTTCACTGAACAAGGTGAGGAAGAACAAAGAGAAAGCATTTCACTTAGCATTATACCCGTAGATCACTCTATGCCATTGCAAATTGCAAGATATTATCCTTTTTATGACTGAATAATATTCCATTGTATTTATATACCACATCTTTAGCCATTCATTTGTCAATGGACACCACATGGGTTGCTTCCATATCTTTGCTATTGTAACTGATGCTGCAATAAACATAGAGGTGTATATATCTTTTCAAATTAGTGTTTTTATTTTCTTTGAGAAAATACCCAGTATTATGGTAACTAATTTTAATTTTTAATTTTTTGAGGAACCTCCATACTAGTTTTTGCAGTGGCTGTACCAGATTGCATTCCCACCAACTGTGCAAGAGGGTTTCCCTTTGTCCACCTCCTTGTCAACCCCTGTTATTTTTTGTCTTTTTTATAACAGCCACTCTGACAAATGTGAGGTGATATCTCATTGTAGATTTGCATTTCCCTGATGATTAGTGGAGTTGAGCATCTTTTCATATGTCTGTTGACCATCTGTATGTCTTCTTTGGATACATGTCTATTCAGGTCTCCTGCTGTTTTTTTTTTCTTCTGTTCATTTTAATCGGATTTTTTTCCTAGCACCCTTATGTGTGTTGAGTTGTATAAGTTTTTTTTTTATAATTTTTGGATATTAACCTCTTATACTGAATATATCATTTGCAAACATCCCACATTCAGTAGGATGCCTTTTCTTGTTTTCCTGATAGTCTCCTTCGCTGTGCAAAAGCTTTTATTTTGCACTAGTCCCAATAGTTTAATTTTGCTTTTGTTTCCTTTGCCTGAGGAGACATATCTAGAGAAATGTTTCTACTGCTAATGTCAAAGAAATGGCTGCCTATGTTTTCTTGTAGGAATTTTATGGTTTCAGGTCTCACATTTAGGTCTTTAATCCATCTGGAGTTTATTTTTGTGTAAGGTATAAGAAAGAGTTGAAGTTTCTTCTCTGTGTAGCTGTTCAGTTTTTCCAGCAACATTTGTTGAAGACAGTCTTTCCCCACATTGTATATTCTTGCCTAGTTTTTATAGATAAATTGACTATATATGCATGGGTTCACTGGCACAAAATAGATACATAGATCAATGGAAAAAATAGGAAATTTAATATTAATACTATTGTCTAGTAAATGTTAATGTCTTCAACAATATTCATCATCAGCTTTTCTCCTCCATCGAGATCCATGCATGAGGGATGTATTACATTTACTTGTCATACTGTTGTCTCTGTTACTCTGGAAGAGTTTTTCAGTCTTTGTCTTTCATCACCTTGACATTTTTTTCAGAGAACAGGCCAGTTATTTGAACAACGTCCTACACATTTATTTATTTATTTATTTTTTAATTTATTTTTTAATGTTTTATTTATTTCTAGGAGAGAGAGAGAGACAGCGTGAGCAGGGGTGGGTCAGAGAGAGAGGGAGTCACAGACTGAAACAGGCTCCAGGCTCTGAGCTGGCAGTCAGCACAGAGCCCGACGCGGGGCTCGAACCCACGAACCGCGAGATCATGACCTAAGCGAAAGTCGGACGCTTAACCGACTAAGCCACCCAGGCGCCCCAACGTCCTACACATTTAGATCACTCTGACACATATGTGACAGGGACACCCTGGAAGTCTAACAGCTTAGGAGGGAGAATCCAATGGATGTAGCACCTACCAAGAGATGCTACACAACCTGGCCATGCATGTGTTAGGGGTTGTTTACCAACTGCTGGCCCTCACAGTTCTAGAACCAAAGTCAACATATAGAAGGCCAATACCCTATGGAAGTGGGACTGGGGAAAAAGCTCAGCCAGGACATAGGAGCCCTGATGACTATCTCTGCCTCCCTCCTTCCAGGCCTCCCCCACCCCCCACAGAGCCCATCGTTAAGAGTCTACTCAACTCAAGACTTCATCCTTTTTTCCAATCTATTCTGAAATATAATTTGCTCCATTGGCTGCAATGAAGATCTGTTCCTCTGCAGCTTCAAGGCAGCTCACTTAGGACTGGTCCCTGCTCTGGGCCAGTTCTAACAAACCAAGAATTCCCTTTTCACCATTGCTCCTGGCTCAGACTGTAACACTCTGAGCCTTCTGCAGTCATCTTCAGAGTTCTAGATATTTCTACTTCCATTTGCCATCATGGGGTGCTATGCAAATACAGACACTTGTGGAGACAAAGCTACCCACCATGAGCTCTATGAAATTATTTTCCTTTGGAAGGAGAATGGCCTTCCTGGTCTGGACATGTTGTCACAATCTCTCCCTTCTTCCTATTTAGACACTCTTCATTTCATGGCATATCATATTCTCTCCCCAATGTCAAGATCACAGGAAGATTAAGACCAGGGCACTGCTACCTCAGTAGGTTTCTTGCTTAATGTCTTAATGGCCATTTGTGTTTCTGTCTTTCTTCCCCAAGTCTTGATTTTCTATATTCTAGCTGTTTTAGTGACATCATTAGTTTTAAGTGACCTCAGTCTTTTGGGAAGGATAGTCCATTTTAAAATGTTTCACACTCAGTTCCCCAGGAGGCAGACATTCTCACTCTTACTTCCCAGAAGAAGACATATGGGAGAAGCCAATGCAAGCCCAGTTCTCACAAGACAGGTGGAAGAGAGAATGAATCCTACCCAAAATAGAGTCTTTTCCACCTCATATAAATTGCTACTAGGAATAAAGTTAAAAGTTTAAGGAAGCAAATAGAAAATAACCCATAAAGGTTCAATGGCTGATGTGTTGACTGATCACCTCTTTGCAGGTTTCTCACTTAGGTCACTGCATCTCAGTGAATCAGTTAGTGCTCCTGTTTATTACTCCCTAGGCTGTGAATTTTCTGTCATGCTCACCATAGTATCTCCAGCACTGAGAACAGTGTCTGGCACATTATAATCCAAAGCTGTGAGGTGATGTTGAGCAAACATCCATGATCAGTAGTTATGCTCATTTGCATTGAACTCTTGGCCAAAGATTCTCTATGATATAAACTTATCTATACTGGGGACACCACCCAAGGCCAGGTGGAAAGGCTTTCTGGAATTACATGTTTTTTCTGAGTCCATGCACTTCACTGTGCATTCTCTTGTGACAACAAAGAGGCATCCTTTTCAGAGTGAAGGCCAAGATGAACACTGATCAGAGCTGTGCACAGGTTCCCACGTGGTGGGGTCCCCTTGTGGTTGGGTCAATTTTGGAACCTCATTCAACCTTCCTGTGGTTGTGAAATGGGAAGACCATAGAAAATCACTGGATCCTGGTTGGAACATATCTCTCTCAGATTTTCTGTGGTGGCATGGAATGCTAGGTTGTGTTGTTCAGGCTGTTGGTGCATTGAGTGTTGTGATTGGTTAGGGATGTCTGCTCTGAGCAGGAGAGAGCCAGGGATGAAAAGATGAGTGTAACATAATTGGCAGCTTTAACTTGATCACAAACATTTCATAGTAAAAATTAGGGAATTATAACCTGGAGAGAGGCCTTTCTTCCTTTTAGAAATATTTAACAGACACATACTGAGTGCTAAAGATATAGCATTGAACAAAGCAAAGTCCCTCTCATTATGATGCTTATGTTGTAGTCTGGTGACTAATTTTGGTCAAACTCAGGTCTCCCCAGGCACTGTTCCCATGCAGGCGTCTGAGCCATGCTACCCAGATATTCTTAATGAGTTTGTCTTGGAAATGCCCCACCATCTTCACTTTTGCAGTAACCTGAGTGTTTCTCGTGGTCTGAGAGGGCCGGCCAGTGGGGGCAACCCTGAAAGAGGAAGTCTGAGGGCTGAATGAGGCCACAGTTGTGTAGGCCTTTGAATTTCAAAATAAAAATTTTGATCTTGCCCTTGGACCCAAGCTGGCAGACACCCTCATGTGGGCACCTCACCAAACTCACAGTCTGAGGATTGCTAATTTACCACTCTATTTCCTCTTGCCACACAGCCTGCTTCAGAACCCTTTCCAACAGTGCTTAAGACTTCTACTTCCAGTTGGCTGGTATTGGTGTGGGAATGTCATCTTGTTCCTGCCCTACTGTCACTCATGGGAAGCCCTTGTTGGTTTCTGTGCTGAAAAAAAAAAAATAGAAAAGGCATCCATGAGCCAGAAATAGAAATTGAAGCCATTAAGAAAATGTCCAATCATCTTTCTTGATGGTGCCTAAATGTGCTGTCTGTCTGCTTATCTGCTGCTTTTCTGAGCAGCAGGCTGCCTGCCTTTGGAAGTAGACTATATGAGAATGGCCAGTACAGAGCACATGAGGGCTTTATTTTGCCGTCATGAGTATTTAATTTTTAGCATGTTAGTATGAATAAGGGGCATTTGCTTCCATGTACAGTCAAGGATATTTTATCAGGCATCTTTCTTTTCCAGGACAGGAAGATCTCTGTGTTTCATTGCATACCAGCCCCTCCAGCCTGAATGTCATTGCAACATGATCACATAGCAGAGTTGGGTAGAATTCTGCCCGAAATGCCCGGAACCCTCCCAGTAACTTTTCTTCCTCAAGCTGTGATGGCTACTTCTCTCTTTTAGCCAGTCATTAAATTGCGATTTTTGCAGGGAGGAAGCTATCTCCCAGGAAGGTTAGCAGAAGAAAGTAGGCAGCATTATCTTCACTGCATTTGTGAGATGAGAGATGATGGAGAAGCATGGGCAGGTGCAGGCAAATGGTGGCACAGCCAGGTAGCAACTCAGCAAAATCAGCGCACCTTATTAAAGGATACAGGCACTCAGGTGCTGGCTCATGGCTGGCCTTGCAATCAGGCCTGCCTTGGCCATCATAGCACTGTGGACCCCACCAGACAGTCACTCAGCAGCATTGGCCACCTTGAAGGATGTGGATTTTCTGTCGTGCTCCTCATGTTAATACTGACACGTCTTACAGAAGACTTGTATTTTGTTTTAAGACAGTTCAAGAGCCTGTATGAAAGATAATACTTGGACCTCAAAATATTGGATTAACATTTCTGAGAAGATAAAGGGGAATATTTGATGTGCTGGTTTTTAAAAGTCTGAGCTGATTGCTGCTCTGAATGCATGATCCTTGTCATCTTTGTTGCTATAAGTAATTGGTCAAGAGAATAGCCAATCTTAATGAGGCACATTTGGGCCAACCAGGGTCACATAACTGGCTGAAGTGACCTCATTTGGCTTCACCAGGCAACTCTGAGTGAGGCGTATTACTCCTGCTGGGAGGACGGTGAAGCGGAGACTCAGAGATGTCAAGCCACAATTCAACTTTGAGCAGATGGAAGAGGACAAATTGGAATTTAAAGCAAGTTTCTGGGGGTGCCCAGAAGGCTCAGTTGGTGGAGTGTGCAACTCTTGATCTCAGGACCATGAGTTCAAGCTCCATGTTGGGTGTGGAGTTTACTATGTGTGTGGGGGGGAGGGATGGGCATGGAGGAGGACACTTGTGAGGATGAGCACTGGGTGTTATGTGGAAACTAATTTGACAATAAACTATTTGTAAAAAAAAAAAAAAGAAAAGAAAATCATGAGGAGAAAGTAAAAAAACATTTGTTTTTTAATTTAAAACAAGTCTCTGGCTTTCATTCCTGACCCATTCACCACATTGTATGCCTCCCTTTCCCTTCCAAGAGCTAACTGCCTACTCCCTCCTTTTTCTCTGGTTTTCCTTTTGTTCTTTCAGTTCTGGAGCAAACAGAGCTCTGTTTTGTTTTACTTTTGTAAATAAGCACATTGAAAAATAACCAGTGGATGCCAAGGCAAACTTGTATCAGCTCCTGAGGCTTGATTGTTAAATTTTTAGGAATCTTGGAACCTGGTTGTTAACAGCCATTATAAAATACTAAATTGCATAAAACTTATAATTAAATGTTACATTAAAAATAAAGTAATAAACACTCAAAACTTGTCACTTCCATTTGTTTTACTACATTTGCTGATATTTGTTCTTTTGAGGGTACTTATATCTATTGTATCTACTCCTCCTCCTAAATCTGTGTTTGTGGGCATCTTATTTGTAGCTTGAAAGTAGCCTTAGTAGGGGATATTTATCCACAGAATTTGGCAAATACTGCAAAATAGAGCTTTTCTGCCCAGACTGGTTGTGAAACATTTGCCAGCACACTATGGGTCATGACAAACATGGAGTGTACAAAACTTGAGTGCTGCACCCCTGTGTGACCATCACCCAGCTCAAGATGTAGAGTGTTTTATGCAGGCCCCAAGAGAATCCCTCATGCCCTGCCTAGCCTACACCATATACTTCCCACAAGTTAATTACTGTTCTGACGTTTCTCACCTTAGTATAGTTTCACTGACTTTGGTCATACAATAAGTTCTCTTTAGTGTACAACTTATTTTGCTCCACTAGTATCAGTGAGATTCATCATGTTGCATAGTTCTGGGCTTATTTATTTTTATTCCTGGATAGTATTCCATTGTATAATTCTTTTTTTTAATTTTTAATTTTTAATTTTTAATTTTTTAAATTTTAAAAATGTTTTTATTTCTGAGAAAGAGAGAGAGAGAGAGACCATGAGTAGGGGAGGGTCAGAGAGAGAGGAAGCTACAGAATCTGAAACAGGCTCCAGGCTCTGAGCTAGCTGTCAGCACAGAGCCCGACTTGGGGCTCAAACCCACGAACAGTGAGATTATGACCTGAGCTGAAGTCGGACACTTAACTGACTGAGCCATCCAGGCACCCTTCCATTGTATAATTCTATTGTTATTTATAAAATAATTTAGAATGTAATATATTTGTCCATTCGCCTGCAGATGGACATTTGACTTTGTTCCAGTTTGTAGTGCTTATGACTACAATTTCTGTGGATGTTCTTGTCCATGGCTTTCAGCAAATAAAAGGCCTTTATTTCTCTTAGGCACACTGGAGCAAAGTGTCTGGGTTGGAGGGTGGTCCACATTTATCTGCTGCAGATGTGAACAGGCAGCACTTTAATGTCTACTGTATTAAGTCTTTGGGATTGAGATTGTAGCTGTTAGAGGAACAATTTGAAGACATCCCCTGTCCATCACTATTCAAGTAAGATAGAAAGATAGATGTGTGTGTGTGCATGACCTATAGCCTAACAGCATTTTGAGAGTTCAGCGAGGAAAAAACATGCTTCTTTTGTGGGGTAGAGAGTAGGAAAAAGGAGAGGAGGAGATTAAGAAAGGGTAACAGGACAGGAAGTATGAGGAAGTGGACGTGAGCATGCCTTTGTGTGATGACAGACTAGAATTGGAGAATATGGGGACATGAGGTTGAAGAGTCCCATGAGCAAAGCTGTGGGGTAATGTGGCACCACAATGAGCTTTACATCAGCTCACATTTGGGGCCCATGTCTGGGTTAATGTGCTTTAGTCCCTATCCCTTGGGAAAGAAAAGAAATGATGTTTTTCAGACTCAGTAGGTGGCATGTATTGGCATGCAAGGGCCACCAAATGAAATTCTGATTCAAAACTGCTTTACTGAAAGATTCTTTGGCCAAAGCTAATGCATAATTAGACAATCTTAGTGAGCTAGACTCATTTCCCTAGTAAATCCTCCCCTCCTTGTCCTCCACTTGCTTCCCTATATCCAGTTCCCTCTCTGCCCCTCTCCTTATGATCCCTGTCCTTCTGCACCTTCCACCACTCATCTCTCTCCGTCCTTTGTCCAGATTTCCTACCTTTTCTCAGGACTCTCCTAAGACTTCAGAATGCCCGTTGCCTCTAAAAATCCATCCCTCCCATAAGCTAGGGATACAGGCAACTGCAAAATTTAAACTGCAGAATTTAAACTGATGAATTAAGAGTGATAATTAAATTTTTTTTGATGTTTATTTATTTACTTTTTATTTATTTATTTTTAAAATATTTTTATTTATTTCTAGGAGAGAGAGAGAGAGAGACAGCGTGAGCAGGGGAGGGTCAGAGAGAGAGGGAGATACAGACTCTGAAATAGGCTCCAGGCTCTAAGCTGGCAGTCAGCACAGAGCCTGACGTGGGGCTCGAATCCACGAACCGCGAGATCATGACCTAAGAGAAAGCCAGACGCTTAACCGACTAAGCCACCCAGGCGCCCCGATGTTTATTTATTTTTGAGAGAGAGACAGAGACAGAGACAGAGCACAAGTGGGGGAGGGACAGAAAGGAGGAGGGACAGAAAGAGAGAGGGAGACAACAGAATCCAAAGCAGGCTCCAGGCTCTAAGCTGTAAGCATGGAGCCCGACATGGGGCTCAAACTCAGGAACCATGAGATCATGACCTGAGCCGAAGTCAGACACTTAACTGACTGAGTCACCCAGGTGCCCAAGAGCAATAATGAAGGATTTAAATAAACGCAGACAAGGCCAGTTATTTATAGAATAATTTAGAATTCTTTTGGGTGCATATGACCCAGAGTTACTGTGATTTTATGTCAACCTGACTGGTCCTAGTTGCCCAGATATGTGGTTAAACATTTTTCTGGACGTGTTTATGGGTGTGATTAACATTAAAGTTTGTTGACTTTGAATAAAGCAGAGTGCTGGTGGACACCAGCACCAGCATGTGCCACACAATAAGTTGAAGGCTTGAATAGAATATAAAATCTACCCACTCCCAGCAAGAGGAATGCTACAGGAGATGATCTTGAAGTACAACATCGGTTCTTCCTGGCATCTCCGGCCTGCTGGCTCACCCTGCAGATTTTGAACTTGTCAACCTCCATTAGTATATGAGTCTATTCCTTAAGATGAATTTCTTTACACACACACACACACACACACACACACACACGTTTCTGTTTCCTTAAAGAATGTTGACTAATAATACAGTTACTTGACCTATATGAATGTGTGCACATATTGATTAGAACTTCAGATGCTAAACTCTGGATAAAGCTGATTGGACTAACCTGGAAAGGGACCCACAAAAATCCGTCTTTCCACACTAAATCAGAGGGTCAACAAAAAGCCTACTAATTAGGGCAAAACTACCTAAAAGTCATGCCTGAAATGTTTTAAGTAAAAATATATTGGACCATAACTGCATAATGCAAGAGAGAAGATAAAAGTACAGAAAATTTTAAGGATAGACTAGAAACTACGTTGCATCAACATTTGAGAATTAAAGAAGTTGCCAATTAGTAAGGGCAGGCTTTCACCTCATTTTGTCAATGGAGTTGAACTAAAATTGGAGACCTAATTTGAAAAAAACAAAAACAAAAACAGAAAACAGAATAAGAAGCAACCCATTACCTGAAAGAGAGCACGTGGCAGAGCATGTGGGAGGGGGTTCAGAACAAAAACAACAGAACCCCAAATAAACATATGCCCCGAGGATCTGTAGCTACAACCAAGCACCTTCTGACAAGGACATTGTAGACACTGTAAGCAGAAGGGACATTGGAATAGTGATTATCTTGCTTTACAAAGGAAAACTGATACAATGAAAAATCAGAAAATGCAAAGGACCCAATATCCTGCCATACCCTTAAACAATTAAAGTGAATAACTATAAATATAGATGCTCCATCTCATTGTTCTTGGTAGATGTAGGTGTTATTCCTTCTGTGTTCAACCTTGTCACCTTTGCTCAACCTCCTTCTAAGACTAAACATAACACAAGGTGGTAGAAATTTTAGATAACTCACAGACCTTCCCTGTTTCCCAGACCTTAACTGTAACCCGTGGGCATCTGACTGATAAGGTTTCTTCCTGCTCTGTGATTCTATCTCTGCCAATTTAACAGGGAGAGACTTACTCTGTTATGGAACTGTGATATTAAATGCACACCAGAAGGAATATTTGCTGAGATCTCAGAGGACTCCTTTATTCATAGACAAGTGTCTTCTTTGGATACACCTTTGCCTCTTCTATTTGTGCATAAGCGATCTCGACAGGCCCCTTGTTGACTAGCAACCTTATGGGTTTTCTGGGTGGAATCTGAAACTGGCTCCTATACACGGAGGACAAGGAGAGATGGTAGAAAGAGGCAGGCACTCTGGGTTAGTAGGTTGTGGGTCCAATAAGCAAAGGAACTTCTATACAAAGCTTGTCTTGGGCAGTAGCACCTGCCCACCAAACACTAAGGCCTTAACTAAGTTTAGTCATGTATACTTCCGGATGATCTCAATGCCACATCACTATAAAACAGCTCTTATTGTGGAATTCAAACTGGTGTAGCCACTGTGGAAAATAGTATGGAATTTCCTCAAAAATTTAAAAATTGAGCCACTTTATAACCCAACAATTCCACTACCACAGATTTACCCTAAGAATTAAAATAAACCATAATTTGAAAAGATATATGTACCCTTATGTTTACTGCAGCATTATTTACAATAGCCAAATTATGGGAGCGGCCCAGGTATCCATCAACTGATGAATGGCTAAAGAAGATGTGGGTTATATATAGTGAAATATAGCTCAACCATAAAAAGAATGAAGTCTTGCCATTTGCAACAACATGGATGGATCCATAAGTAAATAGTCAGTGCTATGAGCATTGGGGTCCATGTGCCCCTATGCATCAGCACTCCTGTATCCCTTGGGTACATTCCTGGCAGGGCTATTGTTGGGTCATAGGGGAGTTCTATTGTTAATTTCTGGAGGAACCTTCACACTGTTTTCCAGACGGACTGCACCAGTTTACATTTCCAGCAAAAGTTTAGGAAGGTGCCCATTTCTCCACATCCCCACCAGCATCTAGAGTCCTCTGATTTGCTCATTTTAGCCTGGAGTGAGGTGGTATCTCAGTGTGGTTTTGATTTGTATTTCCCTGATGAGGAGGGATGCTGAGCATCTTTTCATGTATCTGTTGGCCATCTGGATGTCCTCTTTGGAGAAGTGTCTGTTCATATTTTCTGCCCAATTCTTCACTGGATTGTTTGTTTTTCAGGTGTGGAATTTGGTAAGCCCCTTTTAGATTTCGGATACTAGCTCTTTGTCTGATATGTCATTTGCAACTATTTTTTCCTGTTCGGTCAGTTGCCTATTCGTTTTACTGATTGTTTCCTTTGCTGTGCAGAAGCTCTTAATCTTGACGTCCCAGTAGTTCATTTTTACTCTTGATTCCTTGCCTTTGGGGATGTGTCAAGTAAGAAATTGCTGTGGCTGAGGTCAAGGAGGTTGTTTCCTGCTTTCTCCTCTAGGGTTTTGGTGGTTTCCTGTCTCACGTTCAGGTCCTTTATCTATTTTGAGTTTATTTTTGTGTATGGTGTGAGAAAATGATCTAGTTTCATTCTTCTGCATGTTGCTGTCCAGTTCTCCCAGCACCATCTGTTAAAGAGGCTGTCTTTTTCCATTGGATACTCTTTTCTCCTTTGTCAAAGGTTAGTTGGCTGTACATTTGTGGGTCCAATTCTGAGTTCTCTATTCTATTCCATTGGTCTATGTGTCTGTTTTTGTGCCAATACCATACTTTCTTGATGATGACAGCTTTGTAGTAGAGGCTAAAGTCTGGGATGGTGATGCCTCCCATTTTGGTTTACTTCTTCAATATTACTTTGGCTCTTCGGGGTCTTTTGTGGTTCCATAAAATTTTAGAATAGTTTGTTCTAGTTTTGAGAAGAATGCTGGTGCAATTTTGATTGGGATTACATTGAATGTGTAGATTGCTTTGGGCAGTAATGCCATTTTAACTATATTTATTCTTCCAATCCATGAACATGGAATGTTTTTCCATTTCTTTGTGTCTTCTTCAATTTCCTTCATAAGATTTCTTTAGTTTTCATCATACAGATATCTTATATCTTTGGTTAGGCTTAATCCTAGGTATTTTATGTTTTTTCATACAATTGTTACTGGGATCCGTTTCTTCAGTTCTCTTTCTGTTGCTTCATCGTCGGTGTATAAAAATGCAACCGTTTTATGTACATTGATTTTGTATCCTGCAACATTGCTGAATTCTTGGATCAGTTCTAGTAGGCTTCTGGTGGAGTCTGTTTGGTTTTCTATGTAGAATATCATGTCGTCTACAAAAAGTGAAAGTTTGACTTCTTCTTTGGCAATTCTGATGCCTTTTATTTCCTTTTGTTGTCTGATGGATGATGCTAGGGACTTCCGGCACTATGTTAAACCACAGTGGTGAGAGTGGACATCCCTGTTGTGTTCCTGATCTCAGAGGGAAAGCTCTCAGTTTTTCCCCATTGAGGATGATGTTACTCCAGAGAGTGAGAGAAATAGGTAGCAGTGGAAGTGTAGAATTTACATCTAGAGAATGGATTAAATGTGACTGTTTAAGCAAGCCAGTGACCAGAATTAATCAGGGCATGCATCCATGTTGGTCTTGCCCAGGCTCTGGTGAAAAAAAAAGAAAAAGGGCAGCTCTCTAGTGGGGATGGGCATAGTTTGGGCCAGTAGGCTAGCAGGGGTCCTGCCTTGGTGGTTGTGGGGAGAAAAGTGGTGGCGTCCCAGTCCCTTCCCAAACCAAGCATTGCAACTCACTCTTTTGGGTGTGATCTCCCTGTGCCAGGGCATAGCCAAGTGGGCTGTGCTCTATAGGGACATAGAGCACAGGCCTCGTTTCCAGATCTCAGTCCGCACGCCCCGTTGATATTGCCTGAAATATAAACTCGAGGGTGAGTCCCTCAGAGTAGTTTCAAACCTCTCACCTTCCTCCTGCGGATCGAGCCGGAATCCACTGCTCTTATCCCCTCCAGGTCGAGCTGGCAAATGATGAGCAGTTTCTCCCTGAGTTGCCTGGGAGAAGTGCATCCCACCTAGGGTCAGATGGACAGCAGGAAACCGGGTCTCTCTGTGTCCTGTCGCCTGAAATGTAAACTCGTGGGTGAGTCCCTCAGAGCAGTTTCAAGCCTCTCGCTTCCCTCCTGTGGGCCCATCCAAGCCAGAAGCACAACAGCCCAGCTTCAGGAGCCGCTTGTGTGCCCTCCAGGTCGAGCTGGTGAGCAAGGAGCCGTTCCACCTGGGGTCGCCTGGGACGAGTGCGTCCAGCCTAGGGTCAACTGGACGGCAGGAAATCGGATTCCTCCGTGTCCCGAGAGGATGTTTTTCTCTTCTCCAGGGACAGGGACAGTGTCTTGAGCAGTTTTGGCCACTCTTTCTTTTTCCCCCTAGACTCACTGCGGCTCCCTGCAAAGGGGGATCCCCCTCTCCCTCTGTGTCTCTGGTCCCAGCCCGATTTTATCTTCCCCAGTTCACACTCACGCTATAAGGTTTTCTCAGCAGACTCTGTCTACTTTTCCTCCAAAACTCCTGGATTCTGTAAGGGTTCCTATGACTTCAGGCCTTCTCCGTTTGAGAGATGGGGGTGAGTGAAATGTACGGAGCTCTCTACTTCTCCACCAACTTGCCTCCTTCATAACGTAATGCATTTCAACAGGTCTGGCTTGCCGCAGGACAATGGGATCTCAGTGGAGATTGCATAGTTCCCCTTCAGGGTGTTAAGTACCTTAACATCTGGGTGGGATGTCCCATTGCAAGTTCTAGTAGATAATCTCTTTTCCAAGTGTGATGGGATTTGGTGTTCTCAGCAGCCTAGCACATTGGCCCACAATGAGAGACCGAGCAATGGCTATTTCTTATGACTCCCACATCTTATGGCATTGGGTGTTTTGGTCTCTAGTCTGGCATATGGAGCAATAGACCCTTTGTTGGTCACTGAAATGTATTAAAGCCTGGGACAGTAAGGCAGTGCATCCAGTCAAGGTGCTTTTGCCTGTTACTAATTTAATCTTCTGCTTTAATCTCTCATTGTTCCTTTCTACAAACCTTGTTTCTTATGGGTTAGAGGAGAGATGGGACCTCCATTAAATGTCATCTTCTTTTGCCTAATTTTGGAAATCATGACCTATGAAATATGATGCCCACTCACTGTCTATTTGATGATGGTATCTGTACATGATACTCAGCTTCTCTAATTCTCTTATGGTGGAGACTGGCTTGCTTGGGAACAGGAAAAACTTGGTTTAGGACAGAAGCAGTGTCCACATATGTCAAGTTTCAAATTCTCACTTGAGGGAGGGGGCCAATATGAGCAATTCGCCAATCACTCCTGGTTGGGAAGTCTAGTGGATGTCCCCAGATTTCTTTGGCAGTGTCACTGAGCACTGTTTAAAATACACAGGTTATGCTATTACTGCATTCACTGAGTCACTGTTATTTCAAAGGCAGTCCAGCATCCTCATCAATAGGCCATTCCACTTGGACACTTATTCTGCACTTTCCACTGAAGGATCAGTTGTAAAGGCTTATACCTGACTGGGGGCATCAGCTTCCTGATTGCGAGAGGATGTTAGCACATTATGAACAATTATGTGGAAAACAGTGAAAATCGCTTCAGGCTTTTGCAGATGAACCCAAATGTCTTTCCACCTATCCTGACCCCATGAAGGTTTATTTATGATTATGCAACTTCTTACTGTCTAAGCTATAGGGGTAATCCCTTTAGAACAGCCCAAATATCAAAACAAAGGTTTGACCACCAGGGCTCATGGTTTTGGTTACCAGCCGAACCTCCCTGAGTTAAGTCCACTGGCTGCTGTTGTTCCTTCCTGTTTCCAGCATTTGTATACCTTGCATCAGTGAGAATTTCCCCTACTCTTTCCCTACAGGCCACAGGGGACACCATGAAAATATGGGTAGAAGCATTTGGAAAAACTACATGCTCTTCAGGGTCTAGTAGCACCTGCATTTTTAGAGACAGTGACCTGGTGGACAGGGTGCTCCTTTGGTCCTAATAGCCATGCCACTTAATCAAAAGGGGAGTTTGAGCCATGCCAAAGGTGGGTCAGTATTCTTACCAACCCCTTGTTAGAAGGGTAGTTTTTACCATGATATGCAGTTCCTCTGTGAAAGATTCTATGTTGGGGAGCACTATGTATACTATTAGAAACTATTACCCTATGGGGGTATACTGGGTTTCATGATCTTCAACCATGAGGTTCTATCTACCAGAAGATACATCAAAGGAAAACCATTCTTTAATCTCATTGGAAAAGACCTTCTCAGGAACTGTTGAAAACAAAGACAGCTGGACATTCCAGGGAATCCATCCTTGGGTTCATGCTTCACAACTAAAAAAGCAATAGAAAATTCCACGTAATTTGGAAGACTACTCCAATAAGGAACCTCAAACCAAAATTCTCAGAAGCAGTTGATTTTTGGAAGCAGGCAGATGACCCAAAACCTTTAGAACCAGCTAATGACCTCAGATAATGGACAGCTTCTGCCCAAGACATAAGACCAGTGTCTCTGTCTAATTCCTGTTTTTTAAAAAATCTTCTTGCTTATAATCATTTTCATTTTCTATTGATTTCCCAGCTGTTACCCACCCATAGTGGCCTACGTCTGTTTTCTTCCATTCTTGTGGCAATGTTAGGTCATTCTAACTCATTCTAATACCATTCTTAGGTTATCCCAAACAGCACAGCCCTAAATCCTACCTATTGTTGAATATGCCACCCATCACAGACCCCATCATGAAAACCTTTGGCAATTCTGACCTCATTATAAGACTATAGGGGATTATAGCCAATGGTGTTTCAGATTGTACCTATCTTGACAAGTGGCCTTAACCAAATAAACCTGTGACTTTGCTAGGGTCCCTCTGTCCCTTACAAAATATAGATTAGACCCTGGATAATCCTAAATCTGAATTCAACAAACTTCGTATGTGATGGGCAAATAATTTCATTCTATGTATCACCAACCTTGGAAATTCCAACTTAGAGGCAACTGCAAAATAAGGTCTTCTTGATTATTCAGGCGCCCTACTCATTGATTATGCAAAAAATCAAAGTAAAGTTCCCAACAGTGGGGATTATACAAATAGAAATCACTAACTCTAGCAATTATAAATGGTGCCACCTCTGCCTTACATGGAATACTGATCAGTCTCAACTTGTAGGCATGCATAGTGGTAGCAATCACAATCACATTGTTCTAGATTCTAGATTCTAGATTCCCTGCATGCATATAGTCATCTTGCCTTGGCCCACCCCCACTTCCTGAGCGTTCTCTGAGCAGGGGTGTACTTTTCAAATACAAACTAACCAATCCAGAGTTTACAACCCCCCAAAAACCAATAAGGGTAATTTCTCCTCTCCTATGCTACATGTGGAAACCACCTGAAAGGCATGAGCCCACATGTCTTCTCTCTCTTGCCTTCTGGCTCTGTGTTCTCACCCTTGGTGGGTGATTCCCTATGTGGGCCCTTGTGGTGTGATGTGTATTCTCTGTCTTGGGAACTGCGAATATAATGAGCTATCTTTTCAGTAATAGTCATCTCTTGGTCTGTGGCCTTGCCAAACATACATTATAATAGAACACATTAAAACACCTGGTGCTTAAGCATCTTAAAGACACTATTCATTGTTTTTGGTTTTGTTTTACTGGTCACAGTGCCGATTCATTGTGTTTTATTCAGAGTAATAAGCCTTAGCACTGTCTAGCTCTCATTAGATGATGGCTTTTATGATACAGCAAAAAAATGTTGAGAAGGTCTTGAAATATGATGTATTATGGAGAGGACTGAACACCCCCAGGCAGCACAGGTGTGGATCTCTAGCCTCTCAGAATTGGCCAACCACTTGCAAATGAGAGAATTGTCCAACGAGGGACTGAGGTACTGATTATGCACATGAACAATATCCGGACTGTGCATGACAACAGAACCTGACTCACACTCTGCAGCAACCAAACATGGGGCAACAATCTGTGCCAGGGTGATCAGAATTTGGCAAATAACTGCTGGCTTCACTGCATCTTGTCTCT
Organism: Proteles cristata cristata; assembly: GCA_017311185.1. Lineage (NCBI taxonomy): Eukaryota > Metazoa > Chordata > Mammalia > Carnivora > Hyaenidae > Proteles > Proteles cristata. Next base: position 19,019 of record JAESUZ010002271.1, on the reverse strand, counting down.
GCTTCTGATTCATGACAACCAGAAAAACCTAAACATGATACCAAAATAAACCACTTATTAGAAACAGATATCCCATTTCTACTTACCCAGCATCCAGCCCTTCCTGATGCCAAAAACCTTTAATCTAACTGTACCTAAAATCTCCTTTTTCCTACCATAAAGCTTTCCTGCCCCAAGACTGCTTTTGAGTCTCTGCCAAAAGCAAGTGATACCAAACTCTTGACATTGGAAAGGAAAGATTTTATCTAAAGTTTTTACTTCAAGGGGACTATTGGCATACTGGGAGGTCCATGGTAATAGGGGGTGAAGGATGCTTGCCTTAGGGAGACCGCTGTGACCTGAGGTCTGTAGCATGTCCTTGTCTTCCTTTCATAGGGAGAAGTGGACAAAGCTGGGAATAATCAGCAGTGCAGTGGAGTGAATGGATGGAGTTGGTAAGAGATGACCCAATGACACAGCCAAGAACATGTCACCCCAAAATTTGCCTCAGGCTGAAGGTGGGCAAAGTTCAAGGTCTGGGTGAAGGAGGGACTGCTAACCTGAGTTTGACTGATGAGCAATTTCTTCACATTGGTTAGTAGGTACCACACGGTTCAGCTAAAAAGTGAAAAGGCAAAGAATGGTAATCTGGAGGGCCAGTGCTGGCTTTGTCACAGGTAAACAGGGGACAGCAAGGTCTTATCTAAGCTGTCCAGGGAAGTAGTCCTTTATAGTAAGCTCTTTCCAGAACAGAAGGGATGGGGGATTCCTTACCTTCCCTGTTTTCCAGGAGCACTGGGCTCAGGTAAAAGTCAATATCATCAGTGGTACATAGCAAATTGTGGGTAAATCACCTCTGCTTATTCTTTTCTTTTACTCCCACAGTAAGGAGAGCTCAGGACCTAGGCTAAGTCCTTGGCTTCTTTACTCTCTGTTTCCATGCCCTGTTTCCGATTTCTCAATCTTTCCCTGTCTTGGTTCACAAGCTCATTTTCCTGGTGGTTACATTCCAGTAACTTCCTTAGACACATAATCTAGGAGCACCTGCATAGCTCAGTCATTTAAGCATCCGACTCTTGACTTCAGCTCAGGACATGATCTCACAGTTCATGAGTCTGAGCCCTGTGTGAGATCTGTCCTGAAAGTATGAAGTCTACTGGTGCTTCTCTCTCTCTCTCTCTCTCTCTCTCTCAAAATAAAGAAATAATACTAGATTAGGTGTAATTTTCCCTCTTGTTTCTCAATCTTTGTTCTCATTCTTCTCACCTCCTGGAGGTGGGTGTGATATTCTAATGACATTCAAATAGCTGGTCTTATGCGTGGACCTGGACTTTTTTAAATTCTTCTTTGAAACTGTTTTTTTTTTTATACCTGCATTACAAAATGTAATAGTATTCATGAGACTCATGTAAAATCCTTTGAAGTTATTCTTTGCTCATTTAATTATTAGTCTCTGAGTTCATATTGGTGGTTTTCCTCCAACGTCCTCCAATGTTTCTGGGCAATCTCTTCATGATTGTAAAGAGAAGCTCTGTTGGCTTGTGTTGGCCCTTTGCTGGTGGCTTCCTGCAGGTGCACCAGACACAAGCCGTTTCCTTGGGGTCCCAGCCTCTGCATCTACAGGCTGGTCTCTTCAATCAGCTTCCCAGAGACTAAACACATATTTCTCTTATTACTGGGGGGCTTATGTATATTTATTCTCTTTATATCACCTATCGGACTTAGGGAAAGAGCAGAGATAAACTATATATTCGGTTCATCATTTTTAATTGGATGATCAGTCATCAATTTAAGAAAGTAAGTGTTCTGCTGACCTTGTTTCCCTTGCCATCTTATTTCAGTATGTATGTATGTATGTATTCCCACCATCCCATTTTAGCATGTATATATCTCGAGATAAACTTTGCCAGACTTTACCCTATTCTATTTGTCTTCCAAACTTCTTTTTAACATCTGTGTTTTCTGCCTTAGGGTTCATTCCTAGCACTTAGTAGCCTGGAAGACTAAGAGTGCTCCATACACTGGACTTCAGCTTCAGTGGTAAAGCTTTTTCTGAGCCTGACTAAGGCATGCTTTAAAAAAACCACACACTGGGGAGCCTGGGTGGTTTAGTTGGTTAAGCGTCCAACTTTCGCTTAGGTCATGATCTCACAGTTCGTGGGTTCGAGCCCCGCGTCGGGCTCTGTGCTGACTGCCAGCTCAGAGCCTGGAGCCTGTTTCAGTCTGTGACCCCCTCTCTCTCTGACCCTCCCCTGCTCATGCTGTCTCTCTCTCTGTCTCCTAGAAATAAATAAAACATAAAAAAAACACCACACATTTCCTTAGGATGACCACACATCAGCATCTTAGGAGGTAAAGCCCACAATATTCATTTAAATGAGTGCTCACTGTGTTGAGGGAGGCAATGAGTGTTCATTAACTCTCTGGATGCATGAAGCAAGACAGATGCTGCCTTCTCTGCTTTCATCTGGGATCCAAGCAGCAGCTCTGAGAGACGGGTATTGTGTGATTTAGTACACAAATTCATGTTTTAAGGCATGAAACAAACACCCCAAGGTGAAGCCAATTCATAGAAGTCTCTTTCCTTCGGGAATTTTGATTGCTAAAGATGACTCCCCTCCACTGGCCCTACTCCCCAGCAGCATCTAGAGGCCAGAGAGCCTCTACCATTTTCCCTGTAGTCTTCCATAGGACAGCATAGGCCCTGTGAAGACAAGGATGGGCTCTTTTATGCCATTTCATGGGGATCAGCTACTGGGGCCTTTATCTGGCTTATAATGTAATTGATTTATTTTTAAAATTACCGGATCAGGATAAATACCCATAAAGCATTTAGAAAGTATCAAAACACCAGAAATCTTGACACAAGGAAGCAAAGATGAATTTCATTTGGCATACTTCTCACCTCCTTTCCTATCCTTTGTTAAATGTTTGCCCCCAGAGATAATACTCTTCTATGCCATCATGTATCCTGCTCTCCTAAAAACAAAAACAAAAATAAAAACAAGAACAAACAGAAAGTAAACTTTAAACTGCTGTTGTGTGAAGTCCAAATCATAAATGAACTGCTCAGAAACTACTAGCTTATTCACCTCTCACTTCGTAAGCAGGATGTAGGTCAAAATGCAGAATGTCTCCAGCCCCCTGAAGCTCCTACATATGAGATCTACCAGGCTGCCATGTCCAACAGCATCAATGAATCAGGGCAAGGAGAAATTTCACTTCTCCTGCAGAAACAGGACAATTGGCCAAGTTACTGACAAAATCTTGGCCATGTTGGTTTTTCTTTATTTCTTCTTTTTCTATTTTCACTTCTTTGTCGTTCTGAATAAGGTGCTATTATTGAATCTTCCTAACTGACAGACACGATTTAATGGGTTTGGGTGTACCTGCAGTCAACAGGCTTGTGTTATGATTCTATCCTTGCAGGACAAGCAGAGCTGTGGTTCCGGCTAGTCTATGAAAGAGATTTGAGGTCAACTTTCTGGTCAGAGTCACCTGGCATGTCTGTCTGCTGCTAGAATTCTGTTTCTCAGATGTTGCTGAATCCTTGGTAACTAGCTGTGCTTAGTATTCCCTGCAGTCCAGCCCAGGGCCAAGTGCACCTTCACTGGCCTCCTGTACACTCTGGCTCTGGGCATAGGACCCCAACATCACTGGCATCAGGCATAGTTCTCCTCAGAAGCCCTGGGGAGAAGGCTATTTATCAACCCAATGTTCCCTGACCACTCTGAACCAACAGTGTAGAAATAACACCTCTGAGCTTGGCATAAATGCATTTTTAAGTCTCCTCAATGGTATTATATAAACGAACAGGACTTAGTGCTGAGTGATTTAATTTTAACTGGAACACAGGTTCTAGCACATGCACACTTGATTGTAAATCCATAAACTTGAAAGGCCTTAGAAGCTATCTAAGCCCAAGTTCATTTTGAGGGCAGCCAAACTCTTGAGCAGAGGAAGCTCCTTGGTTGCTGGTGAGCAGAGCATGGAGTAGGTTGCAGCCTTTGTATCACAGAGCCTCATCCCTGCCAACAACTCAAGTGTGCTAGGGCCACACCTTACCTTTGCCCACATGTCCCACAAGTGGTGCCAGAACAGCGAGGTCTGTAGGAAAGTCAAGTGAAGGAGCAAACTGGGTGGGTCAGGCCTTCTAGGGAAGTCTGAATATGAATGTGGAAGGAGAGGTCCCAGGGCATGTGAGTGAGGCCTGCCTCCCAAGAGAGGACAGCAGGTAATGTGAACAAACTATGCTGTCACTCTGCACTTCATGGCTTTATCTGAAGCTGGGCACCACGTCTACTATGAATGGTGTCAGAGCCCCTAGTGACCAGCACCAGACTCTACCCCAGCAGCACATCTAGAATGGCTGGCTAGCCCTCCATATACCAGTCTTAGTTCCCCATTCAGTCTTTTCCCATGGATCAGAGTATTGGGGGCACCTTCCTATTGTCTTCTCAATGATCTCTGGAAGTGACCCACATACTGTTGTTATGAAAGCGAATGCCCCCTGGCCTGTCTGCCTGAAAGTGCTCTCTCTCCCTGGGTACACACAAGTAGGCCAGGAGTGGCCAGGAGTGACTGTCATAGGGACCTGTTTATATGCTTTATTTTACCTTCTTGGCTGGAGGAATAAAGATAGGGTCTGCATCTTTTATGTCCCCCACGGTGGCTAGCATATAGTCCTACATAAAGTAGGTCTTCAATAAATGCTGATGCACAAACATCAATGTAGTTATCCAGGAATTTGTCTTAAATCACCAAATCCTGAGTTATCAGTGTTTTCCTTATTTGCTGTTCCAGGCCCTAGAAACATAGCAAAATTAGTCAGGGAGGCACAGTTCATGCTTCTTCAGCTGATGAGAGCATAACATACAATTTAAGCATCTGATTCAGAGCCAAAAATGTTAACCTCCAATTAACTTATATTCTCCTGACACCTATAATGTTTGGATTATGCAAATGCATGAGGTTATTAATCATGTCTAATTATTCAATTATGGAAGAGCAAATACCAGTGGAGATGCAAGCTTGTGAATGATTTACTAGAAAAGTACAGTTTGATAAGCATGGGGCCTGCAGCTTGGTGGTAAGAGAGATTTGTGGTGCACTGAGTGGCTTTCAGTAAGGAGTGAAGGATGTCACCTATCCTCCCTGGAGACTTGTGGCTTGCAAATCAGATTCTGTTTGTGGGGTCAGAGCTTGTCCTGCCAGAAAGGTATGTCTACTTTTTTTCTTAGAGCTGAGGTCACATCCGGCCCTCAGCCCATAACTCTGCTCATGGCTAGGTGGGACTATCTTGGCCTTTTAGCAAGGGGCAACCTGTTTAATCATATCAACTCAACACAGGTCTTGAATGTTGGCTGAGTTGTTGGTAAGACATTGAAATAGTCATGGCCTGGAGAGAAATATGGACTCCACATTAATTTGGAAATAAGCAGATGATGTGACTTTTCACCTGGACACCTAAGCCCTGGGGTACACAGACTTCCCCCGAGGTTCTTGGCAACAGTTCTAGATCCCTAGAGTTCACATGATCTCCTCACTAAGTCAGATCGGGACACATGCCGGTTCCCTCTGCCACTCCCTGTTACTGATGCCCACAGATCCCTCATGTCTCCTATTCTGGAAAGCAGGATCATTGGAAGATTGCAGGTGGTTATGGTATCCAAGCCCAGCAGAACTTTCCTCTGCATGAAACCTTCAGTATTAGGTTGAAGTGGTGGAATGCTCTGAATCTAGAAATTCACAGAGTGCAGCAGAGGGATTGGTGAACTTTTCATTTAACATTCATTTAATGACCTTGCCCCTTCCATGCCCAGACTGTAGCCAAAGACTGCAATACTCCTGGCAGGGAGCCCTGTGGGAGCAAAGCAGAGAGAATATCAATAAGAAATGCTGAAATCAATTTTTTCCATGAATGTAAAAGTAACAGTTTTCTCTCTAATCTTGGCAATGATTATGATATGTCATTTTGCCAGTAAGAAAAGTATCTCTGGGGGCGCCTGGGTGGCTTAGTTGGTTAAGCGTCCGACTTTCGCTTAGGTCATGATCTCGCAGTTTGTGGGTTCGAGCCCCGCGTCAGGCTCTGTGCTGACTGCCAGCTCGGAGCCTGGAGCCTGTTTCAGTCTGTGACTCCCTCTCTCTCTGACCCTCCCCTGCTCGCACTGTCTCTCTCTCTCTCTCCTAGAAATAAATAAAACATGAAAAAAAAATTAAAAAAAAAAGAAGAAAAAAAAGAAAAGTATCTCTGAACAGCCAGAGCAGTACTTCTTACAGTTTAATAAAAATTATTGTTTTAAATATAATTCAAAATTTGAGAAGAATCACCAGTTGTTTTTTTGTTTTTACCAAGATACACAAACGAAAATTTGTTGATTAGGATTTTGTGTGCCTTAATCCAAATGATGTTAAAAACTCATTTTACCAAATAAGAAAGTGAAATATTTATTCAGATTAGTCAGTTCTCATCTTTACCAAAATGAATATTGACTATTTTCTTATTTTCATTAACAAAAAATATATGCAACAGTCATACTCTTAGGTTTTTAGCACTTTCACCATCTCTTTTCTTGAATACTAGAGAAACTTAGATTATTATGTCTCATAAAGCTGATGAGACCATTTATGATTTTAATAATGGATCTTTAATTCTCCCCAAGGCTTTCATAGTACATTTTATTTTGTAAATAATTTTTTCCTGCCTATGATGTTACATTATAACAAGTTCAATAATGAGAAACAGGATTTAGGCTTATTTTGCTTTTTAGAATATTTTACAGCATAAATATGGAATTATCTGTATCAATTTTTAAGGATTCTTTGTTTTTTAATGTACCTTGAAATATTATGCATTATACTTTAAAAATATGCATTAAAATTTTATTGTGGTAGGATACACATCACACAAATATGCCATCCTAAATATTGTTAAAGTGTACAGTTCTGTGGTAGTGTACCATCCTAAATATTTTTGAAGTGTACAGTCCTGGGGCATTAAATCCATTTACACCATTGTGCAGCTGCCATGACAGTTCATCCCTTCTTTTCATCATATAAAGCTGAAACTTTATATCTAGTAAACAATAACTCCCTATTCCCCCTCCTCCAAGCCACTGGAAATCATCTTTTTACTCACTGTCTCTGTGAATTTGACTACTCCAAGCACTTCATAGAGGAAGAATCACACAGTATAAAACTTTTTGTGATGGATTTATTTCACTTACTGTTATTCCTCATTCATGTTGTAACATATCACAGAGATTTTTTTCCTTTCGAAGGCTGAATAATAGTTTATTCTGTATTTTGTCTGTATATGTTAGTTTACTTATTCATTCATTCATCAATGGACACTTGGGCTGCTTCTACATTATGGCCATTGTGAATAAGGTGGATAGGAGCAGGGGTGTACAGATATCTCTTAAAGAGTCTGCTTTCAATTTGGGGGAGCATATATTCAGAAGTAGAGTTGCCAGATCATATGGTAATTCTATTTTCAAGTTTTTGGGGACTCTCTATATTGTTTTTCAACAGTGGCTGTCCATTTGGCATTCTGACTGTGTTAATTCCCATTTCTCCACATCTTGGCCAACACTTGTTTTCTGTTTTTTTTTTTTCTTCGAAAGTAGCTGTCCTAATGGGTGTGTGGTGATAACTCATAGTTTTGATTTGTATTTCCCTCATGACGATTGATGTTGAGCATCTTTTCATGTGCTTATTGGTCATTTGTATGTCTTCTTTGGATAAATGTCTATTCAATGTCCTTTGCCTATTTTCTGAGTTGGGTTGTTTTTGTTGTTATTACTGAGTTTTAGGAGTTATTTCTATATTTTGGATATTGACATTTTATTATCATTTTAATCTGGACTGCACAAGATACATATCCCAACTTATTTGTCAGTGATTTTTATACTGTTTCTTGAAACACACAGGCACACATTTGGTGCGGCTTAGAAATGGCATATGCCTTCACCCAGGAAGTCCCATCTGGCAGTTGAGCCAGTCAAAGCTGCCATGCCCAGCTTTTAAAGCATGCTGTCAGTGGCTCTCTGACATTTGGGCTGGCTAAGCTGAAGCCTCAAGATATTGATGAGTATATATTTAAAGCATGTGATAGGGGTGCCTGGGTGGCTCAGTCAGTTAAGCATCAAATTTAGGCTCAGGTCATGATCTCACTGTTTGTGGGTTTGAGCCCCACGTCAGGCTCTGTGCTGACAGCTCAAAGCCTGGAGCCTGCTTCAGATTCTGTGTCTCCCTTTCTCTCTGACCCTCCCCTGCTCATGCTGCCTCTCTTTCTCTCAGAAATAAATAAAACATTAAAAAATAAAGCATGTGATAAAATAAAATCTAATTCTTTCTCTTCATAGGTTAAACCCAGCTCCTCTAAGTGGAAGAAGATAAGCCTGTTTGATGGTCTTCTGCAAGTTTTGCAATAGGGCCTTTGTGTAGATGTCCCATACACTGAGTAGTATGATTTGAACAATTTGGTAAGAAATCCCTTTTTTTTAAAAAAAATATTTTTATTTATTTCTAGGAGAGAGAGAGAGAGACAGCGTGAGCAGGGGAGAGTCAGAGAGAGAGGGAGTCACAGACTGAAACAGGCTCCAGGCTCTGAGCTGGCAGTCAGCACAGAGCCCGACGCTGGGCTCGAACCCACGAACCGCGAGATCATGACCTAAGCGAAAGTCGGACGCTTAACCGACTAAGCCACCCAGGCGCCCCAAGAAATCCCTTTTTTAAGGCAAGTTATTTCTAATTATTTGCTTTCAACAAAATCAAAAGGAGATCTAATTGCTATACCTTAGAAAGAGTCCTAAGAACTGAATAAGAGTTGTTTGTATAACAAAATCCTCACCTACTCTCAGATGTGAACAAAGTTTCTCCGTGTTTACAGGTGTAAAACAAAAACACAAAACATAAAAGGTGACAATAAAATTGATGCCAAATCTGCCCTGCTGAATTCTAGAAATAAGTAAAGTTCATCCATGGCAAGCATCCCTCCCCCCTCCTGGTTGAAAAGACAAATTACAGGACGCCGTCAAGGTGAATTTGATTCTGTATGAAACACAAGAGGGGCTGCAATGACCTCTGGACAGGTGGATCAGTCACACTGTACCTACCTTTTCTTTCCTGGTCTAGGGGACAGATACAAGGGACAGATCCTCAGGAAACAGAACAACACCAAAATCATCTCTTTAAGAGTAGCATTCCCAATATAATTTAACTTTATATATATATAACAATTTATCAACATCTCTATTCTATTATCCTGAATTGATCAATTACATGTCCAGAATAATCGTAATAAGTCAATCTAGAAAAAAATTTAAACACCCAGAGCCTTTAGTTCATAAGAAATAAAATAATTTCACTTCATATACATGTTTCTGTTGCAGAATTATGAGGATGATAATAAAGCACTTACAAGCATAAAATTTTATGACATTAGAGTAAAATTCTATGAAGTAAGTAGAGTGAAACTATGTTCAAGAAGAAAAAATGTGGTAAGGTTTCCGACTGTTAAAGTGGATATTATCCATGTTATTTTTGTTGTTCATGTATTTTTAAAAAATGGAGGGATGTCTGGGTAGCTCAATCGGTTAAGCCTGACTCTTGATTTCAGCTCAGGTCATGATTTCATGGTTTGTGGGATGGAGCCACATGTCAGGCTCCATGCTGATAGTATGGAACCTTCTTGGGATTCTCTCTCTCTCTCTCTCTCTGAAAATAAATAGATAAACATTTTAAAAATGGATAATGGTGGGTTTTAATTGTCTTGGTAGTTTTTTTTTCCTATGGCATAAATTCAAAAGAGAGACCTAAGAGTTATTTTTTAGGTACCAGTATTTATAATATATAAGAAATTATATATTTGTGTGAAAAAATATAGATGCAACCTTAAAAGTATGTGAGAGGAACATCACATTTCTGTTAAAACTCTGTTGAGTGCATGAAATGGTGGGGGAGCTGCTGAGACAGAAAGGTTGGAGAAGGCCCACTGTTTCCAAGATACTGCAGGAAGCTGTCTATTTAGGTACAGTGGAAAAACTGAGTCAGGAGAAGGATATGTGGTGAGCCTGTAGGTGGAGAGGCATCTAATCACAAAGGTCTTGGGTGAGAAACCAAGGATTCTGGTGTTTCAAGGGGATATTTTAGTATCAGGTTAGTAATCATGAGGGTCATTCTAGAAAGTTTGTTTGGTGCTGTAACAGTGCATTATCTGGCATATGAAGAGGACAGAGGGACAGGAAGCAGGGATGTGAGAAATTAGGATCTAAGAACTGAGAAAGGCAGATAGGCAGGGGTGGCAGCAGGGAGGAAGGGAGATGGGAGGACACATATTTGGCAAGTAGAAATGACAGGTGTTTGTGACTCACCAGAACAGGGTACAGATAAAGGAAGGGGGGGTATCCAGTCTCAGGTTTCTGACTGATTCTCTGGTCACAAATGTTGTGTCGAGGGCTGGATAATAGAAGCAACCTGAGGTCATTAGATGATACCTTAAACTATTTTGGGCTTAAAGGAAAGCAAAATCTCATCCTTGTTACCATTATTTTTCTTGAGGTGAAAAAAAATGTGCTTCTCAGTCTCTCAACTGACTCTCAGTTATAGAACCAAGGGGAGAAGTCTGGAATTGGACTCCTCCCTGGACAGGTGTGCAGTGTGTCATTTGCATGTTGGCTGTCGAAAGAATAGGAAAAGTCTGTCTTATTTTATAGATGCATAAGCTGACACAGAGAGAAAATTTGATGGACAAATTTAATAACCATTTGGTTGGCGGTTTTCTTCAAGATGTCTTGGCAAGGAGTAGAATGAATAATAGTTTATAATGTATGGGTAGAAAGTAAAATAAGTGCTTTGCACCTGTTATCTCTATTGGAGGAGGCAGGTTTCAAGTGGATCAATCTTTCCAGTTAAAAGGCAGAGAATAGAAGAATAGATCAAGAAGCATGATGAGGCCATATGATAACACATTCGAGATTCAAAGACAGAAATAGGTTGAAAATAAAAGTGTGGAAAAATATATTCAATACAGATAATAACCTAAAGGGAGCTGGAATGTATATATTAATATCAGACAAAATGGAATTTAAAAGAAGAAAAGATTATTAGAACAAAAAAGGACATTTTATAATAATAAAATAGGAAATCCTCCAAAAAGTTATAACTATAAACAAATAAAAGTCCCAAAATACATGAAACAAAACTGACAGAAAGAAATAGAAAATTCAAAATAATAGTTGGAAACTTCAATACCCTGTTTTCATTATTGGATATAAGATGGATAGACAGAAAATCAGTAAATAGCAGAAGACTCACAATACTATAAAAGCTGATACCTAATAAGAAAGTCTAACAGCAGAAAACATTCTTCCCAAATATACGTGGAACATTCTCTAGAATAGACCACATACTAGGTTGTGAAATAAGTCTTAATAAATTTAAAATGATTTAAACTATACAAAGTTTGTTCTCTGATCACAATAGGATGAGCTAGGAATTAATACCACAAAGGAAACTGAAAATTTGAAGTTTGAACGTTTGAAATTCACTTTATATGTGGAAAGTAAACATTGCACTCCTAAATAATCAAAGGTCAGAAAGAAATAACAAGGAATTAAAAAAATATTTTAAGATAAATGAAAGTGTAAACACAACATACAAGAATATATGGGACACAGTGAAAGCAGTGCTCAGAGGAAAATTTATAGCTGTAAATAACTACATTTAGAATGAAGAAGTATCTAAAGTCAATAACTTAGGTATCTACCTTAAGAATCTAGGCAAAGAAGAGCACTAAACTCTAAGCAATAGCGGGAAATACAGATAGAATGGAAATAAATGAAACAGATAACAGAAAAAACAACAGAAAACATATACAAATGTTGATTCTTTGAAAAGATTAACAAAATTGACAAACTGTAGCTAGACTGATTAAGGAAGAAAGAGAATCGGCTCAATTACTAAATCAGGAATGGAAAGGGGGACACTACTATGTACCACACAGAAGTAAAATAGATGATAAAGGAATACCATGAATGATTGAGTGCCAACATTTAGATTACCTATATAAAATGGACAAATTGCCAGAAAGACAAAAACGAACAAAACTTATTTAAGAATAAATAGAAAATCTGAATAGATTTATAACAAAGATATTATGTTGGCATCCCACAAAGTAAAACCATAGAATCACTGATAAGCTTTATCAAACCTTTAAAGAAGAAGTAACACCAATTCTTCACAAAGTATTCCAGAAAGGGGAAGAGGAAAAAAGAAAACTCAACTCATTTTATAAAGCCAGTATTACTCTGATACCAGAGTATGGTATGGCATACCAAGTATGCCAAGAGAAAAAAGTACAAATTCCTCTTATAAATATGATACAAAAACCTTCAACAAAATACTAGCAAACCAAATCTAGCAGCATCTAAAATTATCATTCACCATGTGAGATTTGTCCCAGGAAGTCCAGGTTGTTTAATATAAAAATATCAATCAACATAATACATAATATTGATAGAAAAAAGCGTAATAATCACATTATCATATCAATAGATACAAAGTCTTGACAAAATCCTAAGCCTTTTCATGATTAAAAAAAAAAACACTCAATACACTAGGAATGGAAGAGAATTTCCTCAAGCTGATAAAAAGCATCCATGAAAAACACACAGCCAACTTCATACTTAAAGTCAAGTGATTGAAAACTTTCCCCTAAGATCCTGGATAATATAAGGATGTCTCCTTTCACCACATCTTCACAAAATGTAATAGGCCCATTAGGTCAGAGATAGAAATTAAAAAATGCAGATTAGAAAGGAATAAGTAAAACTACAAGTATTTGCAGCTGATTTGATCGTTTACATAGAAAATCCTAAACAGTGATTGAGGCAAGATGGCGGAGACGTAAGGAGCTCCGTACTTGCACTCGCGCCCATACATCACACAGAAAAGATCTGAAGCCATTGGAAACCATACAAAACCTGAGAGACTGGGAGAAAAAAGGACGCAGAATCCACTGAGAAAGCCTTCTAATGTGAGTGCGAACCGGGGAAGGTAAAATCAGGCCGGGATCGGAGCCTCCAGTGTGGGAGGCGATCCCCCTCTACCCTCTACAGGGAGTGAGAGGGGAAAAGGAGAGAGTCCGAGACAGAAAAATCTCCGCTTGGTGCATAGAAAGACCGTACTTGCCAAATATCTGCACACCAGGTCCCCTCGCGACAACTGGTCCTGGGGGAGGCTGAGCACACAAACTGCATCTTTGTGCCGCTCCTGGAGGTTGGGTTTTAAAGCGGAGCGGGTGTGCCTGCCGCCATTGTAGCTCCAGGGCGGCTGGGACCCTTGAAAGAGATGCGCAGACACCGGGCGTCCGCACTCCTGGCTGGCTGGAACTCGAGAGGGAAGGCAAAAAGCTAAAAACTGGAAATTTGCCTGTAAGTTCATGTTTCGGGTGACGAGCCATAGAGAGACCCGGTTTTCCTCACTCCAGCGGCGGCGCGCCTGCCGCCATTGTAGCTCCAGGGCAGCTGGGACCCCTGAAGGAGACGCGCAGACACCAGGCGTCCGCGCTCCTGGCTGGCTGGAACTCGAGAGGGAAGGCAAAGAGCTAAAAACTGGAAATCTGCCTGTGAGTTCGTGTTTCGGGTGACGAGCCATAGAGAGACCCGGTTTTCCTCACTCCACCGGGCTCAGGCTACGCGGACCCGGCAGGCAAGCCCCCGCGCATGCGCACCAGAGCCGACCAGAGAAGGAAGCAGCGATCCTGACTCCGCCCCCAGAGCTCACCAGGGAGCCTGGAATAGCCCGAGGGGGTTGTCTGGGAAGCTGTGTCTAAGGCAACTTCAGCGGGGCGCGGGCTGGGATTTGGAGATTGGAACTGGCCTGGGTTGAAGAGTGCAACCAACTTCGGCTGCGTCCCCGGAACGGGGAGTTGACACGCCAAAAAAAAAAAAAAGCGAGCTGCAGCGTGGGGTTCGAGAAGGGACTGGAGCACCGGCACTCTCCTCCCCACAATCGCCAAGGCAGAACCCCCGCCTGAGGCATCGGATCACGCCACGCCCATCCCTGCCTGAGAGGTGCCCTCCTCCCTTTTTTTTTCTTTTTTTTTCTTTCTTTTTTTTTTTCCGTTTCTTTTCTCTTTTTTTCTTCTTTTTTCTCTTTTCTCGCTTTTTCCTCCAAAACACTGACCTGATTAACTCTGGTCGCCAGCTTGCTTAAACAATCACAAGTCCATTCTGTAAATGTAAACTCTACACCTACCGACTTTTTCAGCTATTTCTCTCAGGAGTAATTAGACTATATAGTTTCTCTGGATCCAGCATCCTTCTCTCACCTATCCAACCACATTCTACCCTTTACCTCTTTGAAAAAAGTTTCTTATCCCTTCTGCCTGTTCATTCTATTTCCAAATCTGCCTTGTCTCGCTCTGCCTTCTCTCTTTTTCTCTATGCTCTTCAACCAGCACTGCATACACACGGCTATTTAACTGTAGCTGGGAAATCCAGGTATATGCTTTAAACCATTCTTTGTCCATCGGTTTTCTTCTTTTTTCCTTTTCTTTTCCCCTTTTTGACCCTTTTATGTATTTTATGCTCCCTATTATTCCCCCTCCCTCCTCCGTCTTTTCTATTAACTTTTTCATTTTCCCTCTCACTTTGCATGTTAGTTGAATCAGCCTGTGCGTTTGTGTGCTCCTGCTCCCTGTGTGTTTGTCTGTCTGTTTTCTTTTCCAGGGCTACCTCAAGAAACAAGCTAGAGTACACAAGGTGAAGAGTCCCAAATATCACTACGAAGAGCAAAATAAAATAACTAAGGTCCCAACAAGAGTGACCGAGGGATACCATTCAAAAAACAATCTCTGAAAGGATAGGCCCTGGAAAGTCAAAGAGTTTCTTGCATATAGCAGTGCTCATAGAAACAGAGAGCATAACAGGTCTGTAAAACCAACAAGAGCCGGAAAGCTAACTAAAATGACGAAACAAAAGAGCTCTCCTCCAAAGAAACTCCAAGAAGAAATGACAGCTAATGAACTGCTCAAAACAGATATCAGCAGCATAAGTGAACAAGATTTTAGAATAATAATGGTGAAATTAATAGCAGGGCTTGAAAAAAACATAGGCGACATCAAAGAAACTATGACTACAGACAGAATGGAAAATAAAATAGGCATGAAGAATTTAAAAATGCGATAAATGAGATCCATAATAAATTAGAGGCCTCCAATGCACGGCTTGAAGAGGCAGAAAGGAGAATAAGTGATTTAGAAGACACCATTCTAGAAAAACAAGAAGCTGACAAAAAGAGACAAACTGATCCAGGAACAGGAAAGAAGAATTCGAGAGCTCAGCGATACAGTCAAACGCAACAGTATCCGTCTCATAGGAATCCCAGAAGAGGAAGAGAGGGGGAAAGGTGCTGAAGGAGTCCTGGAACAAATTATAGCAGAGAACTTCCCCAACGTGGGGAAGGAAGTCAATGTGGAAATACAAGAGGCTCAGAGGACTCCCCTCAGACGTAACTTGAATCGATCTTCTGCACGACATATAATCATAAAACTGGCAAAATACAAGGACAAAGAGAGAATTTTGAAAGCCGCTAGGGAGAAAAGGGCCCTCACATACAAAGGAAAACCCATCATAGTGGTGACAGACCTATCTACTGAAACGTGGCAGGCCAGAAACGAATGGCAGGAGATCTTCAATATGATGAACAGTAAAAATATGCAGCCAAGAATCCTCTATCCAGCAAGCCTGTCATTCAAAACAGAAGGAGAGATAAAAACCTTTCCAAACAAACAGAAATTGAAAGAATTTGTCACCACGAAGCCAGCCCTACAAGAAATCCTGAGGGGGATGCTCTGAAGGAAAGGTTGCAAGGAACACAGATTCCAGAGACACCACCTCAAACATGAACCCTACAAAAGATACAAAGACTCTAAACCCACATATTTCAATAATAACACTGAATGTAAATGGGTTGAATGCTCCAGTCAAAAGACATAGGTAGCAGAATGGATTAAAAAACAAAATCCATCTATATGCTGTCTACAAGAAACTCATTTTAGACGGGAAGATACCTGCAGATTAAAAGTAAGGGGATGGAGAAATATATATCATGCTACAGGAAATCAAAAGAAAGCCAGAGTAGCGATACTTATATCAGACAAACTGGACTTTAAATTAAAGACAATCACAAGAGATGAAGAAGGGCACTACATAATAATTACAGGGTCCATCCATCAGGAAGAACTAACAATCATAAATGTCTACGCACCGAATATGGGAGCACCAAATATCTAAAACAATTAATCACAAACAGAAACAAGCTTATAGATAAGAATGTGCTAATAGCAGGGGATTTTAATACTCCGCTTACACCAATGGATAGGTCAACCAGACAGAAAATCACTAAAGAAATCATGGACTTGAAAGACACATTGGACCAGATGGACCTGACAGATATATTTAGAACTTTACATCCTGAGGCCAGGGAATTTACTTTCTTCTCAAGTGTGCATGGCACATTCTCCAAGATAGATCACATACTGGGACATAAAGCAGCCTTCAATAAATATAAAAGAATAGAGATCATACTGTGCACACTGTCAGATCATAATGCTTTGAAACTTGAAATCAATTACAGGAAGAAGTCTGGAAAACCTCCAAAAACATGGAGGTTAAAGAACACCCTTCTAAAGAATGAATGGGCCAATCAGGCAATTAGAGATGAAATTTAAAAATATATGGAAACAAATGAAAATGAAAACACAACAATTCAAAATCTATGGGATGCGGAAAAGGCAGTCCTAAGAGAAAGTACATTGCTCTCCAGGCCTATTTCAAGAGATTAGAAAAAGCGCAAGTCCAAAATCTAACAGCTCACCTAAAGAACCCAGAGGCAGAGCAACAAGAATGCCCTAAACCCAGTAGAAGAAGAGAAATAGTAAAAATTAGAGCAGAAATAAACAATATAGAAACCAAAGAAACAGTTGAACAGATCAATGAAACCAAGAGTTGGTTTTTTGAAAAAATAAACAAAATTGACAAACCTCTAGCCAGGCTTCTCGAAAAGAGAGAGCACCCAAATAGACAAAATCATGAATGAAAATGGACTATTACAACCAACCCCTCAGATATACAAGCGATTATCAGGGAATACTATGAAAAATTATATGCCAACAAATTGGACAACTTAGAAGAAATGGACAAATTCCTAAACACACACTCACTACCAAAATTCACACGGGAAGAAATAGAAAACCTGAACAGACCCATAACGAGGAAGAAATTGAATCAGTGATCAAAAATCTCCCAACAGATAAGAGCCCTGGACCTGATGGCTTCCCTGGGAATTCTACCAGACATTTAAAGCAGAATTCATCCCAATTCTTCTCAAGCTATTCCAAAAAATAGAAAGTGAAGGAAAACTCCCGGACTCATTTTATGAAGCCAGCATCACACTGATTCCCAAGCCAGACAGAGATCCAGCAAAAAAAGAGAACTACAGGCCAATATCCTTGATGAATATGGATGCAAAAATTCTCAACAAGATCCTTGCAAATCGAATCCAGCAGCATATAAAAAGAATCATCCACGAAGATCAAGTGGGATTCATTCCTGGGTTACAGGGCTGGTTCAATATTCGCAAATCAATCAATGTGATACATCATATCAATAAAAGAAAAGATAAAAACCATATGATCCTGTCAATAGATGCAGAAAAGCATTTGACAAAATACAGCATCCCTTCTTAATAAAGACTCTCGAGAAAGTTGGGATAGAAGGAACCTACTTAAACATCATCAAAGCTATCTATGAGAAGCCTTCAGCTAACATCATCCTCAATGGGGAAAAACTCAGAGCTTTCCCCCTGAGATCAGGAACACGACAGGGATGCCCACTCTCACCACTGCTGTTTAACATAATGCTGGAAGTCCTAGCCTCAGCCATCAGACACCAAAAGGAAATCAAAGGCATCAGAATTGGCAAAGAGAAGTCAAACTTTTCCTCCTCGCAGATGACATGATACTCTACATAGAAAACCCGACAGACTCCACCAGAAGCCTACTAGAACTGATCCAAGAATTCAGCAAAGTTGCAGGGTACAAAATCAACGTACAGAAATCCGTTGCATTTTTATACACCAACAATGAAGCAACAGAAAGAGAAATCAAGAAACTGATCCCATTCACAATTGCACAAAAAACCATAAAATACCTCGGAATAAACCTAACCAAGGATACAAGAGATCTGTATGATGAAAACTATAGAAAACTTATGAAGGAAATTGAAGAAGACACAAAGAAGTGGAAAAACATTCCATGCTCATGGATAGAAAGAATAAATATAGTTAAGATGTCATTACTACCTAAGGCACTCTACACATTCAATGCAATTCCCATCAAAATCACACCAGCATACTTCTCAAAACTAGAACAAACTATCCAAAATTTGTATGGAACCACAAAAGACCCCGAATAGCCAAAGTAATCCTGAAAAATAAAACTAAAACGGGAGGGATCACCATCCCAGACTTTAGCCTCTACTACAAAGCTGTCATCATCAAGACAGTATGGTATTGGCACAAAAACAGACACAGACCAATGGAACAGAATTGAGAACTCAGAAGTGGACCCAAAAGTATACAGCCAACTAATCTTTGACAAAGCAGGAAAGAATATCCGATGGAAAAAAGACAGCCTTTTTAACAGATGGTGTTGGGAGAACTGGACAGCAACATGCAGAAGAATGAAACTAGATCATTTTCTCACACCATGAACAAAAATAAACTCAAAATGGATAAAGGACCTGAACGTGAGACAGGAAACTATCAACACCCTAGAGGAGAAAGCAGGAAACAACCTCCTTGACCTCCACCGCAGCAGCTTCTTACTTGACACATCCCCAAAGCAAGGGAATCAAGAGCAAAAATAAACTGTTGGGACCTCATCAAGATTAAAAGCTTCTGCACAGCCAAGGAAACAACCCAGAAAATTAATAGGCAACCAACGGAATGGAAAAGATAGTTGCAAATGACAT